>CAMOHE010051442.1:26997-65761 GCA_946598075.1 Artocarpus hirsutus
CAAAGAAGCCAACGAAGCTACCAACAAATCTACTCTATTGTTGCAAGCGGGAACAATAAAACTACAAACAATAAGCTTCAATAGATAAAAACTTCTCCATATTATAAGCACGTTCCTATCCACTTTCTTTTCAAGGTTCACTCTCTCATTGTCCAATCAATACCAATATATATTACAACTAATTATACATATTTCACGTCATTCCAACTACTTCACAGGCCTTCTGGTGCACATTAACCCAAATATTTCTCGTTTTATAATTAAAATTCCAACAGTTGTATAGTGGATGCTGAAATCTACACATTTAAACAATCAAAAAATAGCATAACAAAGGACATGAAAAAGATTGTGGCTATAACACCCTTGAATTTTAAGTAAGATTAATTATATTAAGTTTAATTATTAAATGTGTCAAGTGTGAATTTATTGTCAATTTTTGTCATTTAAGATTTTATCGCAATTATTATATTTGAAACTTTGATTTTTGTTCTTAAAATACCAAGTGATATTTTTACACCATATTTTTTATATTTACAAAAAATACCCTTGACCCTTTTATTTTTCCCTCTCTCGTTTCTTTCCTCATTTTTCACTCTTCACTCTCTCAGTCTCTCTTTCTCTCACGCTCAGCTCTCCCTCTCTCTCTTTCTCTCTAAAAATTTCAATTTCAAAGCTTTATTTTCGCTGATTTAAAGATGGAAACGAGTTCAATCCATCAAGTTTTTTATCCAAAAACACCATTAAAAGTTAGTTTTTCCTTTTTCTTAAAATCTCAAAGTTTTTATTTTCATTTTTTTTTTAGTTTTCTTTGATTGTTGAATCTGAGCTTTCTTGAGCTCAAATAATGTTCAATTCAAGTTGTAGAAACTGTTTTAGAGTGAATCTAAGCTTTATTTAAACAAAAATCGATTTAAACAAGTTTGCACATTTTTCTTTGATTTTTAAATCAATTGTGAAATTAAGTTTAAATTTGAAGAAAATAGTTTAAACTTGTTCTATAAAGGTTTTCTATGCTTTCTGTATGATTTTCATGATCTGGGAATTGAAAAACATGTTTTAAAATTAGATTTTGAGTTCGGGGACGTCGAAACTCGAAGTCTTGGGTCCCCAGATTTTTTCAATTCAACAGGCCAATGTTGATTTTCAGCAGGCCAGATTCATGTCATTGGCAGGCTGGACTCAAGCCATTTCGGTAGGCCGGTTTTTAAGTTCGATAGGCCAAACTGTGCAGGTTTAGTAGGTCGACTGTGAACTTGAAAAATTGTATTTTTTTTCTGATTTTCAACGTTTAATGATTCCTAAATGTTTCAAAAAGGATTATGATTTTGGGTTATGATTATTTTGAGTCAAAAAGGCACACTGATAATTAAATTAAATAATGATATTTGTTAAATATGATTTTTAATTTTAAATGCAGTTTTCAAGGTTTTGAACTTATGTGGAGCATACGTCGAATTTTATTTGGAGCTTACATTATTGGAATTTCAATTAAGGTAGAATATTTTCTATCCCCTTTCTTTGGCAGCCCCTTTAAATTGTTTTGGTTGAAGTTTATTTCTTCAATGTTTCCTTTTAAGAATGATTTTTGTCTTGATTTTGAAGACTTGTATTTCGATATTCTTTTAGGACTTCCAAAACCCATACAGTGATCTTTTATCAAGTTGCTTTCAAGTAAGTGTTTTTATTGATTTGTTAAGACTTTGAGATTTATTTCAATTAGAACAAATTGTGAACAATTCTCTATTTTTTACCACTATTTTTAAATAACTTGTTTTTAAATAATTATTCTACTGAGCCTTCTGTTCACGTTTTATTGTTTTTTTAAAATCCCCCTTTCAAGTTTGAGAAGGGAGGATGGGCTCAGGATCGAAACCTAGCTTTATGGGTTGAAATGGTATTTTCCTCTGAACTGTGGTATGATACATGTACTGAACGACTTATTATTATTGATGTTATTTGTATTTTATTTACCTACTCATCTTCGTGGTAAGCGACTACGTGATGGTGAATGAGGATAAGATTTTAGCCTCACCTTCGTGGCATTTACGAGATGATGACCGCCGATAATATTTATTAACTTTCTACATATATTTATTCACCTTTCCTCTTATTTACTTGATTTTCATCTTTTTTACCCAAAACTTACTGACCCCCTTCCCGAAGCGTCACAGTGGCTGCCGATCGTTATGGTCGTCTCTTCACCATGGAGTGATTGACTTATAAAATAGTAAAATTAAGATTAAAAACAAAGAATTAATAAATGAACGAAGTATGAACAGTCGATTGAAATATAGAGTGGTTCACTCCAAAAATTAGGCTAGGTCCGTTGAGTCTTTTGTATTATGCTCTTTGTGAATGGAAAGAAGAAAGCACTAAATTCATCCGTTCGCTCCCTCTTCTTTCTCTGCATGCTCACTGATTTCTCCACGTTCAAGTGTTGGTGGTTACCCCTCCTGGGTTATATTTTGGGCTGAAGCTCCTCTTAGGCATTGGGTAATGAGAAAGACTTTGGGCCTTGAATTTAAAGTGGGCCGATGCTTGGGTTTTGCACCCCCACGAGTATCAGAGAAATGTTCGATCATATATTGGACATTCAATTTTTACACTGTCCGTCTAAAACGCCAATTCCAACTAGTCCACCTCCATTCATGCGTCAATTTTTCATGGAATAAATTATAATTTTTAGGCCATCAAAATGAAGACATATTTTCAATCTCAAGATTTATGAAACATCGTCTTTGAAGGATATATTGTTCCTAAAGGCACTTCCACTCTTTCAGTCAACAAAAAAAAGCACTTGATGAGAATCAATAAAAAAGATTCCCAAGCATTATTCGTCCTACAAAATACGCTTGATGATAATCAACAAAAAAAATTCCCAAGCCTTATTTGTGCTACAACAAGCCTTGACAGAAAAATTTTTCCAAGAATTATGGGAGCCAAAAGTGCCAAAGAAGTATGGAATACATTGCAGGAGGAGTTACAAGACAATGCAAAAAAAAAAAAAAAAAAAAGTTGAAACAAGTTGAAGAGGTTGACGATCAATCTAGATCGCCAACTCAAGGTCTAACACAAGTTCCAATAGAAGTTCTAGAATCTTCTCCAAAATCACCACCGAAGGAGACATGCTACTCGGCAATCTTCTAGCCAGAAAATTTTGAAAAAATTTCACAATAATAAGTATAAAAAAAAAGTGCTACCGAGAGTCAAGTTCAAATTACTGCAAAACATGATTAGAGTTGTAGAAATGCGCATCAAGGAGGAGTGATGGAAGTTGCTGCACATTTCTAGAAATGTCTATATAAAATAATATCTCCATAATATGTGATTAATAAAAAATTGTAAAGCTATCAAGAGAGGAGCTTTCTAGATTTAGAGCTGTAACAACAAATTATAGGAAGTCTCTAGATATCACTAATACAGATAGAAGGTTAAAACACTAAAACGTCGTTTAAAGATAAAACGATGGTTAGCCAAGCCGTCATCTAATCTACAATTGTAATATGTGTTATAGATTAGATGACTTTAACTGTCATCTAAAGAGTAAATTAGACGACAGTTTTTACAAAAACTGTTGACTAAAATGTCACTTATAATAACGGTTTTCACAAAAAAAATGTCCTCTAATCTGCCTTAAAAAATTAAAAAAAAAATACTTTCACCGAGACAATTTCTTGTTGAAGAATAATATCAACTATTATTTTCAAATTTACTTATTCTTCTTTGATAAACTTGATTCGTATTCAACGTAAAAAAATATATATAATAATTTTCTAAGCATATATAATAAATATGCATATTGTACAAGTATTTCAAAAACCATAGCAAAAATTTATCCACAAAATACAACAGCAAAAAAATATTTAATCAAACACAAAGCCAAGCTCAAAACTCGAAAAGAAAAAAAAAAGAAACAAAAATTTAAATGAAGGAAATTTTAAAATATTTTAAAAATACTTAAATTGTGATGCTCAAGATGCAATAGGAACGAGGATATCGTTCGCATGACCCACCGAGCTCATGCCAATTATGATGAGCGACAATCCAAGGACTAGTACTAGGCTATTATAATATACCATATTGAGATCAATGTTCTGGGAATATATTACCCCATGAATTATAATGACAAGCACTTGGCAAATGTATGATGTTTTTGTTGCCTTCAAAACTTGTGCAAGAAAGTATCTATTTATTGGTTGCAATTAGAGACATAGTGGAACACAAATTGTTATAACTACCAATTAACATTATGTTTGTGCATCCCACGTTATTGGATTTGGAGGAATAATGATGTTTGCATTGCTCGCTTGTATACATGTTTCGAACTCATATCTCAATCTCCCAAAACATATAAAACTCAACAAAAGATCATATAGCCAAACTTATTTGTTTTACAAGGTATGGAAAACTAATTTAAGCAGCATGAACGGATTTCTAGTGATATACAGGACATCATAATTTTGGTGCCATGTGATTTAGAAAAACATGACATGACATTGATATCTTGCTGTTTGAAAAATATTAAAATGGTACCCTATAGTTTTTTAAAAGAGATAATTAGGAGGGATGTCACTAGTTTTTGGTGTGGATTGCATTATGCTATAAGTAAAAAAATCTCTTGTAATTTCTGCCACAGTAGTAAAAAAGAGTAATTGTATACACTAAAATATCCCAAATTAGTCTAGGATCTGTTCTCTATTTCTCTCTCTTCTCACTCACCATTGCAAGCCCAAATTCATGCTCTATGGTGTTTGTATATATTTATCATTAATCAAAAAATTTGACATTTACATAGTAAATGGTATATTTACGGATGAAAATGGACTTTATAACTTTCTAATCTTTCTTTTTTTATCTATTTCATATTAAGTCTATTTTAATAGTAATTGTGTTTGGAAAATGGTGCACTGATCATACTATAACATTAGTATCATATGTGCTTTTACTTGTTATGTGTTTTTAGTAAATTAGTAAATTATGAATTGATCATGTAATTTTTAATTTACAAGTTAAACATAATGAACCTGTTTTAGTTAAGATGAATGGGGTAAATTACGAATTTACTATGTAAATTCTGAATTTACAAGTTGCACATATTCAAGGCAAGAGTGGTAAATTAATACAGTCATGTTCCATTGTAAATTCCAACATCAATAGGTAACTAGAAAATTATAAATTTAACACATAAATTATGAATTTACAAGTTGCACATAATGTACTTGTCTTAGTTAATATAGGTGTGGTAAATTATAAATTTATCATGTAAATTCTGAATTTACAAGTTGCACATAGTTAATCATACTATAATATAAGTGTCGTATGTGTTTTTACATGTTATCTATTTTTAGCTAATCAGTAAATTATAAATTTATGTGTAAATTTTGAATTTATAAGTTGCACATAATGTATGTGTCTTAGTTAAGATGAGTGTGGTTAATTATGAATTTACCATGTAAATTCTAAATTTACAAGTTGCATATAGTTAAAATAAGTGTGGTTAATTAATATAGTCATGTTCCATTGTAAATTTCAATATCAATAGAAAATTGGTAAATTATGGATTTATCATATAAATTTTAAATTTACAAATTATACACAATGGACTTGTCTTAGTTAAGATGAGTGTAGTAGATTATAAATTTACAAGTTGTACATAGTTAAGATAAGTTTAATAAATTTTGAATTTATCGTAAAAATTCTGAATTTACAAAAGATGACAGTGATCTATTTTAATTTGTATTAGAGGAAGGGACAAAAAAGACAATTATCATAGCCTTAATTATGTCATTAAATTTTATTAATAAAAAGGAAAGTAATAATAAGTTTTTTCATCTCTACCCCATGTCATATCCCTAAATTATAAATTATTGCTATTTTAAAATCTATAACAAAACATTAATTCTCACCTTTCAATTACTATTCAAAAAATTTTATGGAGGTTATGTTAAATTTTCTTTAATTTTTGTTTTTTATACAGTGATTTTTTTTCTACTTTTTTTTTTTTTTGCTTCGTGTTTATTTTATTTTTATTTTTTGCTATTCATTTCATTTTTTAAGGTGTTATCATTTCATTTTTTTCATAAAGTTGGATTGTTGATTTTTGTTTCATTCTTTTTTTTTTTTTTTGAAGAATAAAGAAATAAATGTCCATCATTTTTCTAAAAAAAATGTTATTGTAAATTTTCTTTATGGGGTTAATGAGACAATTGGCCTAATTACGTTTATTGAATTAAAATATGACTCTAATTTGTAAAAATTCTATAAATATCTCATAATGATATCATTAAAATTATTTATATGTAATTATATAGTACAATATGTAATATCATTAAGATAATTACTACATCATTAAAGACATTTTTAAGATATTTTAAATATTGTTTTAGATTTTAATTTTATAACAATAATTTAGACACGTGTTGTAATTTTTTCTTCTTTATGTATGAAAAGAGTCTTCATGCCTGAAGATTCAAAAAAAAAAAAAAAAAAGATAGACATAGAGAAATAATATTATTAAAGTAATGAACTTAAATGAAACGGTAGGGTGTGAAAGGAAAAATAAAATGATTAAGAATTAATAATAATAAATATCCAAATTAATCTATTTCTATAAAATTATACGAACGAGAATAGCTTGAATTTAGATTTCACTATTATGATTTAATAATTTTTCTCAAATACATGCGGCCTACTTTAATATATTTCATGCAATCAAGTCTCTCCCGCTTCTACATGTCCCTTTTGTTTTCGCGATGTAGTATGATATCATACCGGTTGTTTTCTTTTTAGATGTCGTTTTAGGAATAATTGAAGCTTCTTTCTTTTTTATCTTTTTCTATGAATGTTGTCGTTTACCTGATTTATTTTTTTTTTTCCAATTTTATTGTCGCTTTTGAAGTTTTTATACTAGATATAGAATTGTTATTCGAAATTACAGGAAAAAAATTTGGTGAACACGATTTTGGTTAATTAACGACTTTTTGAAGGTTTTTTTTTTTAAGATTTTCATTAATGCTCATGGCACCACTGGACCACTGTACCAAACAGACTTTTCTGTTCCTCTTCCTTATTTTCCCTTTATGTTTATGCCTTCACTTACTTTTTTATTAACTGCTCCAAAGTTTCAATAATATAAAATTCAAGAATAATCAATGAAATAAGAATAACATCAAAGCAAATACAATTCCCATAAGATTTAAGGGGAAAAAATACAAAAGAAATTATAAAGAAGTAATCAGAAAAGGGAAACCAAATAATTGCAGACAACATGGGGCGAAAAATAAACACACAACACAATAAATACTAGTGGTACTTGATTATAACTAATTGTAATTAGTAAAAAATTCTTTGGTTTCATATGTTGGAACACGATTCTGTTGATCACCAATCCCAAGAAGCTGTTGTACAGTAGAACCGGCGTCGATGGACTGGACGGGATGAACTTCAGAGGCACAACCATTGGTTAAAGCTTGTGTCGAGGGACCACTGTAAAATCTGTCGACAAGATCGAAAGTAAAATCAATAAAAGCAGACGGTTCGTCACCGTTTGGCCAACAGCAACTCTCTCCTTGCCACACGACAAAGTGAAATATAATTTGGCCGCCAAATTAGGCAGCTGGTTGCACTTAGACAAATCACCAATAACATTTACTTCTGCAATTCCATTTTCATCAGCAGCTGGATGACCACTTGTACCTTTAGTACCAGTAGTACCGCTGGTACCGAGGATGTCGTTTGTACCAATAGTGCCACTACTGTCGAGGATGTCGTTTGTACCGGTAGTTCCGAGGACCTTGTCGTTTGCATCCAGTGAGCTCATGCGGACAATTACCATTAGTGAAAATGCAAGGACTAATACTGAGGTATAATAAGCCATATTGAGATCAATTTGGATGGGATATATGGGATATATATTTTTAGGAATATATGAAACTAGCTACAAAAGGCACTTAACAGATGTTGTATGATGTTTTTGTTGCTTTCAAAACTTGTGCAAGAAAGCATCTATTTATAGGTTTCAATATATAGTACATCAATTATGTTAATATTTAAGGACTTAGTAGAACACAAATTAATAGACTTTGAACTACTTAATCATTATAACATGTAATCAATTTGTGCATCCCACGTTGTTATTCGATTTGGAGGAGTGAAGTATACGTTGCTGGCTTTTGTATATGTGTCGCTATCCAGTCGATCTCATATTACCAAAAGATCCCATGGCTTATTTGATACACCTCATAAGATATGGAAACTGATTTTAATAGTATTTAATCATTTCATAATTCGTATGATATACAAGAAAACACTCGATAGACTTGGCATATTTGACGTGATAGAAACGATTAATGGAGAGTTATACATATTTTATTTCTGTTGTACAAAGAGAAGTTGGTTTTCTTTTTCTGGTTCCGTCAAAGAGTACTTTTTTTTTTTTTAAATAACGAAAGAAACTGAAGAGATTTATAATGTAAATATGGGATTTAAAAATGAATAAGAAACTGGAGAAGTCATTCTACGTACAAGCTTAGAACTCAAAATGAAAAGGGTTTTAAAATAAGTCATAAATTGCTTTTTCTGTTTTATGCTTAAATTTTCTTTTGTTTACTGCATTTTCTTTTTCTTTTCGTTATTTTTCTTATAGGCTTATATTTAATTCTGTAAGACTCTTTTACGTTTTGTTTGCCTTAATAAAATTTTTACATCATTGAAAATTGAAAAGTAAAATATTTCAGCCTTTTCTATAATTTTCAAAAATAACCACTTAGACAAACTGCTTTTTACTTGTTATTTTTATCCGTCTTGTTTTTAGACGTGGAAACGATGATTTGACTTCTGTTGGACTTTTTGTGGATGCAATAAGTGTTAGCCTAGAATGCTAATCTTTTATTTTTAATTTTATCTTTTGCTCTGGGCCCAGAATGCTGATCTAATAATTGGTGTGATGTATTATTTTATCTTCTTACCGTTCTTGTTAATGTATCTATTAGGATCTTGTTGCCAATAAAATTGTCGTTTTGTCTTGTGGAGTTTGCATTCATCATTCTATTTAGAGATGTGATACAACGTTTGGTTTTGGCTGAATATTCATTAATATTGTTAATCAGTTATGGTCCATATATACCCGGATAAATTCTCCTATATATCTATCAGGTGGACGTATTTTTTTTTCCCCCATTTTCCATTTCCTTGAGTTAAGCCGATTAATGCAATGATCTCTTTTCTGGTCCAGTGAATCTGTGTTGTATTGAATCTTCAGTTTCTCATTTTGTCAATCTTCCATTAGCAAGATTTAAATCTTCACGACTTTTGATTTTATTGATGCTCCGACAACATTGTTACTTATGTCGCAATTGTCAATTACACTACTAAAAATTGTCGCTTATACGACGTTTATTAGATGATGGTTTCTTAGGAAACCCTCGTCATAAATCACGCAACATTTTAATCCATTTAATGTCGCATGCTTTAAATGACTTCTCGAATAATAGAGCAATTTTTTCAGTTTGTTCTTTTTTTGAAAAATTTTGAATTTTTTTATCTAAACACTCTATTTAATTTACAAACTCTAATTTTTTTTTCCTTAAATCTCATCTTGTCTTTCTAAGTTTTCTTTATCTCTTTCTTTCTCATCTCCTAACTTTTTCTTTAATTCTAGCCTTTCAACACTTAACAATTTTCTTCAAATTCACTCCCTCGTCCATTCTGAACTCTTCACTTCCTCAACAACAACCACCAAGATCCTCGTTTCTATAACATCCGTCATTGTCACTATCGCATTGCCGCTGCCGTCGCCGTTGCCACCGTATTGAGCACCAAAATTTGGATACTTTGCTTTCTTTGAATTTAACTTGTTTTTGTTCAAATTTATAGTTTTTCTTTGTATTTGATTATGTATTTTTTGTTCTTAGATCTTGTAAAGAAACTTTATTCATGGTTTTAAAAATAAATATGTCATATCTATGTTGATTATATATGACAAAGAGAATTTGTAAGATATGTATTTAAAAGTTGTTTTGTATAAATTAATGAGATATGGATTAATTTTATTAAAAAGAAGGACGTAAATTTGTAAATGATATATTTAAAGAAATTGTTCTTTGAGAAGAAATGGTTTTCGCGATTTTTTTCTTTTTGAATTGGCACGATACAGAAACCGTCATCTAAGGTGCGTATTAGACACAATTTCCTTTACACTGTCGTCTAATGTTAATAAATAGTGCCAAGAAAGATTTTAGGTGATGTCGGACTCTAGATTAAACAACGATTTAGCTAAATGCTGTCTTATCTTTAAACGACAGTTTTTGACTATCCAATGTTCAATCTCTAGTATTGTTACCGGTATAAAAATGAGAATACTTGTTTTAATACCCTCTTCAATATATGACAAGTATCACTTTTCAATAATTAAAATGACCAACTTGAACGAGCAATAAATCAGAACATGATCTGGCTACTTTCACGACATTGGTGAAGTTCATGGACCGAAAAGGTTGCAAAGAGTAGATCAGAACGGCGGCGCTGTTGAAGGACGTTGTTCAAGCACGCTGAAAGTTGTTGTGCTTTTGTACGAATGGCTTTGTACAACAAATACTAGCACATATCAAACTAAAAAATCAGAATAAGATAAAATAAACACCAAATATCTACAACACACCACGACTGTCAGACAGCTTGAGAAAGAGGAAAGTAAATATAAAAAGTATTTGAGAAGAGATGCAAATATGTGAACTACTTGTTAAAAGAAAAGTAATAATAAATGGGAAATGATGAATGGTGTAAAATAGAGATGAAGAATCGACAGCGAACAACACGACAATGGTGGATTGGCAGGAAGGATGATTTCATGAAAATGTAGATATTCAGGGTTACGGATTTGAGAACTACACGTAAGATGTGAGGTGTAAATTTTCCATATGAAAGATTTTGAATTTTTAAACCATTAAATTTTGTCTATAATTTCTTAAGGGTGGTTTGGTTGGCGCCTCGCCTACGCACTTAGTATACGGGCCTAGTCCTGCCATACACCGCAACCCAATTTAAAGTAAGATAGCCCACCCATTAGGCATGGTGCGTGCCCCATTTGCATTTTTACTCGCGAGCATAAAATAGTATTGTGCGTTTTCATCATGAGACTCAAACTCTTAACTTTTCGGTTATGAACTATTTAACACTGTAACCTTATTTAGAATTCGTTTAAGAAACACATTGAAACTAAAACATTGTAACATATGTGAGCTTTACACTGCAACAACTTTTATTTTATACTGTAGTATGTGAAAATTTTACATTATAGCAAACTGGACTAGTTATTTCTAACGTGTTCTCCTAACGCTCTTAATGTAAAATAGCCTACCCATTAGGCATTGCCTGCCCCATTTGCATTTTTTTTCACTGACGAGCTAAAAATAGTATTAAGCGCTTTCATCATGAGACTCGAATTCTTAACTTTTCGGTTACGAACTACTTATCAGTAAACTCAATGGCATTAGGCTCCAGTCCTGGTGTGGTAGTTTATGACCTCTGGTTACGCTACAAGACTTTTAATGTAGGCCATTTATGCCTATTGCCCAAAACAAACAAGAATTCTAATTGAAAAGCTGAGATTAGTGGGCATAAAAACATCATGAATTCGTCACAAGTAATCAAAGTCTTTTGTTAAACCGGCTTGTTGATTTCGATAAGAACAGCACAACATATTATAATGAATTCTAAAATGTTTCTTTTTATTTGTGCATAAAATAAGAGTTTCTTTTTACAATTAAGTACAACCACAAAACACGCACAAAAGAAATTTGTTAATATCAAATTAAAGAAATTACATCGAAGGAATTAATTACAATTCCTAGAGAAAAAAAAAAAAAGAAATTAAGATAGGAAAAGGAAAACCAAATGATGCATCATCAATATGCGTGAAAAATAAACACATAAACACAAGTAATAAAGATAGTTGGTCGAACGTAGTGACATAGTTATTTGTAGTTTTTCTTAACGCACATATTCAAATATGTATATGTGCGAAATTTATGCGTGCAAATAAGGTTGAAACTCATTGGCTTCATACTGTGCAACATCATTCTGATTATCACCACTTCCAAGCAGTTGCTGTGCATCAGAAACGAGGCCATCAAGGCCACCGTCGACGGCTAAAGTTGTGCGGCGCAAGCAGTGTCATAAGGGGAAGTTAAAGTTAAAAGACACTTGGCAAACTTAGGTGACTGATCAGTGAGATCACCGTCCTCACCCTCGAAAATAAAATCAACATGACCAGACGGTTTGATCACCGCTTTGCCGAAATCAGCTCTCTCCGGGCCACATGACAGGGTGACAAATAAGTAACCTGCGTCGACCCACGGCTGGCTTCTGGGAGGCTGGTTGAAATTAGAGGTTAATCACCAAAAACATGTACTTTGGCAATCGGATTTTGATGAAAAGCACCAGTAGTAGTACCAGTAATACCGAGGGTGTCATTTGCACGGACTGAGCTCATGCCAATTCTCATGAGCGACAGTCCAAGGACTAGCACTGGGCTATTATAGTATGGCTTATTGTCATCAATATTCTGGGACTATATTTTTCCAGGAATTATAATTACAAGTACTTGGCAAATGTTTGATGTTTTTGTTGCTTTCAAGGCTTTTGCAATGAAGCATCTATTTATAGGTTTCAATTAGGGACATAGTGGAACACAAATTAGGCATAACTCTAGCGATGATGAACTTTAATTAACATGTTTGTGCATCCCACGTTATTGGATTTGGAGGATTAAAGATATTTGCATTGTTGGCTTGTACATACGGACTCAAATCTTCTATCTAATTTTGGTTTCTAATCAATCGTCATTTAAAAAGTTTAAAATAGTATTTCATTGACTTTTACATCTTTTTTATTAAATGATGTACCATAATATGATTTGGTTAGATATCATTTGAAACACTAAAATTTAAATAGACAATATGAGTCGTGTACAAATCTTTTGAACTTATATATCTCAATCTCCCAAAATATATGAATCTCAACAAAAGATCTTATAGCTAGCTAATTTATTTTACTAGGTGTGGAAAACTAATTTAAATAGCATGCATAAACGGATTTCTCGTGACATACGAGGATATATTCAATATACGTTGCCTCTGAGGTTTGCAGTCATAGCTATACACGTTTATGTTCATTCATATATAAATATCATATACCAGTTTTTAAATGGTATAAGTATACGTACGTATTTCACGTAATCTTGCATAGTTCAAAGTGGGAAAATAATCTATATAAAGTAAAACCAAAGTTTCAAAACTCATAAGTAATTGCTGATTTATATTTATTTATCATATGCAATTTTTGACAGCCGTAGATAATAAAGTTCATATATTCTTAATTTTCTTGAAAACTCAAAATTAAAGATCCAAATTAATTTATTTTTACAAGATTTTTGAAAACAGAGAATAGCCATTTCAGATTTTGTTCACCTTGCCTCTATCCTACTTAGGTTTAGGTTATTATTATTATGATTATTATTACTATTATTTGTTGAGAAATCATGTATTCAAAAATTTTTCTTTTTTATTCTTTTTTAATTTTCCATAAATTATGAAAATTGTTTTCTCAAATTAAATATATTTCATGCAGTCCTCTAAAATATTACCAAGCTTAGGCAGAGCTATACGGACGAGGTTGAGCGGTCGTTTCTAAACTTTTTTTCTTTCAATATGACGTATAAGATTTTATAAAAATTATATTCCACCCTTTAAATTTATACTACGTTGCTCTCTTAAAATTATATTCTGTCTTTGTTAAAGTTATATATATGTCTTCATTTAATTCTTTTTGATAATATTAGAATACGCATTGCCTGTGGTAACTTTTTTTTTTTTTTTGGGGCTCCGCCCTTGTTACTAAGTCTCCCGTTTCTACATGTTCCTTTTATTCTTCCTGATCTAGTATGATATCATTTTTGTTGTCTCTCTTTTTAGTTGTCGTATCAGGAATAATTGAAGCCTTTTCTTATTTTATATCGTTCTCGATGAATGTTGTCGTTTACCAGAGTAAGGCCGTTTTTATGTTCTGTCGTTTGTAGTGAGTGTCATTTTATGTTGATTTCGTTTTCCTATTTCATGTTTAATCGATAGTTTCATTTTATTTTTCAATTGTATTGTCGCTTTTGAATTTTCTATATCAGATATAGATTTGTTATTGGAAATAACATAAAAAATTTTTGAACACGATTTTGGTTAAATAACCATTTTTTAAAGGTTTTTTTAACTATTTTTTTTAAATATCCCTAATAGCAATACTGTATCTGTTGAAGTAATTCCACTCAAAAACGACAATGAGCAGAGCTTTTTGTTGCACCCTCAAGTAAGATGTCGTTTCAGCCTTTGAGACAGTTGACTTCAAAACGCAGCGTCTTCTTTCAGCAAGGGTAAACCAAATAGTGACACACGGACAAGATCGATATGGGATATTTTGAAAAAAGGGTAAAAAAAAATTGAAATTAAGTAAATGATCTCTTTTTTTTTTTGCACCAAAAAAAGTTTTTTTTTTTAACACCGAAACTACCCAGCTTTTTTCAGAGAAAAAAGAAAAAAGATTGTATCGAGGAAAGAGACCTAACCAGGGTGAAAACAAAAAAAACTGTAACTGTTTTGATGTCCAAAAAGCTAGTTTTTTTATGCTTAAAAACCCAAAAAAAAAGAATAGGTAATTGACTAAATAAAATTTTTTGAAAAAGTCATTTTTCAAAAAGCCCCGCTTCGAGATATTTTGAAAAAAGGGTTAAAAAAATTTGAAATTAAGTAAATGACCGACCTTACCATCGTTTGGTCTTCTCTTGTTATCTGCATATATTAAAGTTCATCATTTGTGTTCTGGGTAGCATACGAGCAGACACAATTCACTGTAAAAAGAGAAAAAGGAAGAACTGTGAGAGAGAGAGAGAGAACAAAAAGTGAGGTTTTGTAATACTGAGAAGAAGATTGAGAGTGCTTGGTAATTGAGAAAATCAGGGATATTGTAAACGTTGTCTTTCTAGGTTTAGCACTAGGGTTCTCTATAAACCTTGTCTCCATATTCAGTTCTTGGGTGTGAGTTCTTGAAGTTGATTGTGAGTTGTGAGGGTGTAACAATCTCTGATGGTAAAGAGAGCTTTCTTTGTGAGAGAGCTCAACAAGAACGTAAGACTCTATGTCCGAACCTCGGTAAAAATTCTGTCTCGTTGATTCTTGTTTCGTTCTTGTTTGCATTTCCATTTTCTGGTTTCAGTCGGCAAGCCAGTCCAACAGTATCGTTGTACCAAATAGATTTTTCTTTCTTCCTTATTTTCCCCTTTATGTTTTGCGACTACTTATTTTTTCAATTGCTATAATAAATTAATTTTCTCTTGTCTTGAATTACTACACCTTCCCAAATTCATGTAAACGGTTTTTATTTTCTTTGTGTATACGAATTATTTATATATTAGGGTATTATACCCCTTTTAAAAAAATAAAATAAAGTAAAAAAAGAGGTAATGTGACTGTATATCTGCTGTAATAGTCAAGCTTTGAGAGATAATAAATTGGAGTAATAATAATCCTTATATTTGTACGTACCTAATATTGTATGTGCTTGCATATTTGTATAAAACTAGCGGGTTTTTTTTTTTTTTTTTGGGGCTGAAATAATATATTGTTTTGTTTTTAAACATGCATGTATCCATATATCTTTCATAGACATGTATCCAAATTTCTGCCTATACGTATTATATTCTCAAATACACACAAGTTTTCCCTTGTCTTTGTAAAGAAGCAATGGAATACGAAAATTTGATTAGATCTTCGGTATACTGTCCATATATATATATATATATATATATATATATATTATCGCCACACATGCATATATAAAATTTTTTCTTTAAAAAAATTTAACTAGTCCATTAGCAAAGGAAACCTAGGGTATTGCTCCGGTGCTTCTGGGATAACAAACCAGTCATAAATTTATTAGACATATATATATATATATATATATATTGAAAAGTAATTAGACATACATAATCAGACTTTTTTATCATGAGTTAATTATTACCTAAATAGAAGATATTGCATTAACTCAAAAGGGGCTATTAAAGGTCGCAAATATACTTTATCGCAAATTATACAGTGAGATAATAAAGCGTGACACAATGCATAACTAACTTGGAGAACAATAGTACCATAACAATCTCTTTTTCCCCTTAATTTTTGAGCATATTCTCAATAGCGCCCTCATCATGATTGCAGCCATTTGAGCACTGAAGATTCGGTTTCATCTGTATCTGTAATTCCAAGTCATTATTTATTATCTCATCATGTCCCTTAATGGGATATGCTTCAATTGCATCTTCTTCAGCGGTCATCTTCCCTTGTACTTGTTCCATCTCCTTACCCTTTCCCCACAAAACAGCATAGAGACCCGCAATAATGAAAGCAGATCCTAGAACACTACATCAAAATAACCACATATTTTATATATATAATCATTTAGTTGGTTGGGGTATTACAAAGAAAATTATTTTCATCCCCTAAGATTATAAACCTACTACTTACAAAACGGTAGGCCTCATTTTAATATGTAGTGTATTTTTTAATTTAGTCTCACTATTTTGTAAATAGCGAAGTTATAACCTATAAGATTAAATAAAATTGCTTGTATAACAAATAAAAACTAATCAACGTAATCACATATATTATTGTGCTAGTCATGACGAATATGGTATTGGGTGCATTTTGGTTTTCAATAGACTACTCTGCATGCACAGAAAATGTGAGACAAACAATTGCAGAGTCATATAATACGGACCTTACCCCGGTCAACTTTTTAAAATATAGTAATAACCGAAATATATAACTATGTTCTTATTTAATAAAAATTATTTCTTCTTTTTTATATTGCTTCCATTGAAAGATTTTTTGGCTTTTTACCACTGATCAGGCAAAATGTTGAAGTTGTGGTTATATATATTTTCAATCAACAATGAGAATGAACATATAAATTTAGCTTATAAGTAGTTAAAGTGAAGGAATTATATGATAATACTTACGTTCCAACATATATTTTTTCCTTAAGCAGCGCCCAACTAAGAATAGCCACGACAATGAGCAACAATGGGCTGAACACCGACACATAAAGGGGGCCTTTCCTCTGTATACTCCATGAAGTAAGAAAAAAAGCTACCGCCGAGCCCATAATTCCCTGAAAATCACTCAAAATCAGCATCGTCATAATTTGGATTGAGGAAAAAATATATATCATTTGGATTTCTTAAACAACAATTGAATTTGGACTTACTAAAGACTTGGGCTTACATCTTAAAAAGATCAACTTGTTAAGTGAGGTGACCAAATGTTTTTATAAATTGTTTGTTTTCATGTTTTAACAATTTGAGACTTGGGATTCTTTTACCTTTTAGAGAGAAGAAGGAGAAGAAACAGAGAAGAATTACAGCGTAAAGAGAAGCAACAAGCCTTGTGTCATTCCGCAATGACCACGCAGAGACATCGTGCTGCAGGACAAAGCCAATGGCCCCACACTCCACGCTAGCCATCAAACACATCAACGTGGTGCTTGTGTAAGGAGCTGGAAACTTTTCACTCATGCCTGCCTGAAAAACAATCCCAACAAAAATCACGCATACATCACGGGAAACATAAAAATGCTACGCCAAAAATCCTAGAGAACAAAAATTATACTTCAAAATGCTAAAAATTTTAACGATGATTTTTAGTTTTGATATACTTACTTGGATAATGAACCAGGCTGCCCAACCAACTGTACTAAAGATGATGAAAATTGGGCCTAAGAGAGGATTAGAATTGGAGGTATTGGAAGTGGTACTTTCTCTAGCTTTCTGGAGATATGACCAATTGATGTTTGGCTCACCCAAGCCTATTGTCTTTCCCTGGTAGAAAGACAACATCATAGCTCCACCAACACAAAAAATTGTCCCCACTACTTTTGCAATCCCAGACTTCTTCCTTATTTCTGCTGACTCTTGTCTGTTGACGTACGTAAATATGTAATTAACCAAATTATATCACATGATATAATTATTGGATTCCAATCCTCTCTAATTTTGATATTCTAAATGGTGTCTAATCAATCATATTATGACACGATATTTAAAAAGTTTGAAATAGTATTTTATTGACTTTTACATACTTTTCATTAAATAAAGTGTTACAATATAATTGATTGGTCATCATTTAGGACATCAAATATTAGACAGAGAATTTAAGTTCATAATTTTTATAAGATATAGTGGTAAAATTTAACAAAGCTCAACAGAGTATACCTGAAAATGAATGCTAGGAGAAATGTGACTGCTGGAAGGATATTTGATAGGGCACTTGCAATTATTGCGCTTGAGTGTTTTAATCCCAGGAAGTAAAACACCTGGTTTGCGACAGCCCTGCATTTTTTCCCCTCCAATTCATGAGCCCTAACTTTAAGTTGATTATGTGTTTCTTATCACAAAAGAATAAAAAAATGGGGTTATTAGTACTGTTAATCCTTGAACTATGAGTATTGTGATACTTTGGTCTTTTATTTTAGATGCATCACTCCTTGAACTTTTGATTTTGGCACTCTTGGTCTCCAACGGTAAAACAGACAAATAAATTTTAAAAATTTAAAGAGGCAAGATCATGTATCCATCACATGATAACTTGAGATTTTGCAAAAATAGTTAAGTTGTGTGCAAAGTGTTATTTTCACAGTTGTTAAAATCTATTTTTTATCATTGAAAACCACAACATTTTGCATTCAAAGATAGTTATTAGTGTAAATATTTTTAGTTATAGGTGATAGAGATGTGATTATATATGTTAAATTTGAAAATATATTTTTTATCAATTTTAGTGCAATGACTAAAACCATCAAAATTTAATGTTCAAGAAGAAATTTGTCAAGATATAAAGTATAAGAACTAAGTTGCTGCAAGACTCATAGTTCAGTTACTAATAATGCTAATAACCTAAAAAATTAAAAACTTCAAGTTCCAAGTTTAAATTTTAATTTTGAGTGTCGAACAAGGTTCAAAGACAGTTACCCGGTCAACGAACATAAGAAAATCTGGAACAGAATAGGCAATGCGATCTTGGGCATCGTTTTCCTGCCAAAAAAGAAAAAATTAATGCGCTTTTAAAATGAAAAAGAATTTTTGATTTAACTACAAAAACTCTCCCTCAATTATAACCCTTCTAACATTATGCCTTGAACTTCAATACGTAACATTAATTCCCTCTGACTTCAAAACGTAACAAATGTTCCCCCAATCTATGCAATATTAACAAAAAAAAAAAAAAAAAACTCATCAAATTATGATTTTAAGTATAAATGATACAATATTACATAAATAGAATTATTGAACAGTTTAATGAACGATTAGACTGTTAACTTACCCTAGTGCAGTCATATGATATAAAAATAAGAGATTATTTGTTTTAAATTTTTTTTAAGGTTTTTCAATTTATATTTATAATCAAAATTTTTAAATTATATCAATTTTTA
This sequence comes from Artocarpus hirsutus, assembly GCA_946598075.1. NCBI lineage: Eukaryota > Viridiplantae > Streptophyta > Magnoliopsida > Rosales > Moraceae > Artocarpus > Artocarpus hirsutus. The sequence goes on from CAMOHE010051442.1 coordinate 46,522, forward strand.
AATTTAATAGCTTTATACATGATACTCCTATATTATTTATAAAATCTTAAGTATAACAAGTTTTATTAAAAGTTCTAACAAACGGAGATTTTTTGTTAATATTTTATAGTTCAAGGGAGAAAATGTTTTAAAGTTTAACATAGTATTACAAAGATTATAGTTGATGGAGAATTTTTGTAATTAATCTAAATAAAAAGGTTGAAATTCGATGTTGCGATTAGCCAGTACCATTTGGTACTCACTCATCTAGATACAAGCAGCTAAAACTTGGACTTTAACGCTAGCACATTAGGAGGAAAATGACAAACGCATATACCCATGACATGCACACCTAGTGCCTTCTCTATCTTCTTTTAGAAGCAAACGGTTTGGTTTACGTTACGTGAGGCACAAGGGACAGTAAAAGGTTCACATGCACGGCATGCCATTTTAGGATTTTGCACACACACATAAATATACATGTTCAAAAATGAAATGAAAAAAGAGAAAACAAAACACAAACGTTTGGTATTGTTTTTAAAATAGATAAAAATATTTTTATTTTTGAAAAAAAAAGAATTTTTTAGGAATTGTGTTGAGAGTTTTTTAAAATTTTTGCCTCAAAGACCGTACAAAAACATTTTCAAAAATTTTGAGAACAAAAACAAACGGAGCCACTACTTGAAAATTAATGATTCATGCGACCCAAATTAATTTCAGCAATTAATTGACCAAAAGAAACAATTTCAATCCTTAAAAAAAATGAATTATCGATTTCCATTTGATAATTTTTCTTAAAGAAATCAATAGTTCCTTTTTTTTTTTTTTTACTATCATCAGTTATTTTAGTAAAAATGCACTACATGGCAAATTTATTAGAGTGGAGTTGAAATATAGCAATTTATTAAAATATTTTAAGAATAGTAAAAATATATAATAATTATTATAATGATCTTCACAGTTGTCTTGCAAAATTATGGGATAGTTGTTTTAATATTCCTTTTTATTCAAAAATTGTAGAAAACTCACTTTTTCAAAACTAATTATTGTAAATATCAAGTTTTAAAAATATTTATAGTAATGTCAAATTTATGATGTAAATAATTTATTTGTTCCTTTGTTTGTAGTGTAAAAAATTCTTATTAACACAATAAATGGATATATAATGCAACTAATGTATCCATCTCTTTGTTTACAATGTAAAAATTTCTTATTTACATAGTAAATAAATTATTTACATTGTAAATCTGGCGTTTACTACAAATATTTTTAAAACCCGATATTTACTTCAAAAAGTTTCAAAAATTTGATGTTTTCTTGATTCTTCCTTTTTTATTTTCACTATTTATCTAATATTTTATACATCTGTAATTTTTCAACGTAAGTAATAAAATTTTACTACGAACAAGGTTTTCCTATGTTATACGTATGCAAAATTACTAAATTAACCCTTTCAAAAAAATTACACTACAAAAACTAGATTTTAGTCATAACAGTTTTTAACAAAATTTTTAGTCTTAACGTAATGTGCATTTAGTCATAACTTTAGTTCAATTTTTTGTAGTGACTAAAACTTTTGTTATTGGGTTTTTAATCATAGAAACATTTGGTAATTAAAACTAAGTAGTTAAAAGTTTTAATCATAATAAAAACTAAACGAAAGTTTGTGACTAATTGCGCACTAGTTATATTTTGTTGTGACTAAAAGTTTTGTTCAAAATTATCATAACTAAAAGTCTATTGTTTTTATAGTGTCACTAAATCAACTCTAAATCGATCACTATCAAAATAAAACAAATTAAAAAAATAAAACTCAAAATTGATCTGAGCAAGGATATGCTGGCTTTCGATCATTTCCTAGGAACTTCTAATTAATTACGTTTCAGGTTTCTAACTGTATTTTTCAATGTGTGTAAAAGGAGGGAAAATAATGATGAGTCTGCTTTTGGACTTCAAAACAGAAAAAATTAACTAAGGTTGCCCACATGTCTCATGTTGCTGGCTCCACAATTAGTGCTTTTCTTGGTAGCTTGATCTTCTAATTTAAGATGCAACCATTACCTAGGGCTCTGCCTAGTCTCCTGCTTTTTTTCAGGGTTTCAGCAAGATATTAATTGAAATATAATTGATAAATATAATAAGCCAAAAAAAAAATTTGGTTGTTTTTATTATGGATCTTCCTTTTTCCGTACATACGAAGAAAAGGAATACGCATTCCCATTTCAAGAATGGAAAATGGAAGACTCGTTAACATTAATTTATTTAACAGTAGACAAAAAAAAAACATTTTTCCTTTATTATTATCAGTTTGTGAAATTAGTCATGTAAACTAAATGGCTCCCATTTTAGCCAGATAGGAAATTTCTCGTATTTCCTTGGAAGAAAACACAACAAAACGATCCGACATTATCTACTCTTTCACTTTAACAGAAATCTTGTTGTTGTGTTTGTATGTATGTATTTATGTATACATAAAAATATATATACACACATTTAATTAAACAGAAATCATTAAACTACGTCTTCAAAGCAAACATAACAATCATACCATGGGCTTGTTACCAATTCTGTAAGTACACTAGTGAAAACTATGTCTTTAATTTATGTAAAAATAAACAACAAAAAAATGCAAACAAGTGTCATACATTTTAACCGACTTAATATATATATATATATATATATATATATGCATGACAAACTCAAAATATGTAACAAAAACAAATGCATGAACTCGAGGAAAAATGTCATACATTTTAACCTTTGATGACTTAATATATATATATATATTTATATATATATATATATGCATGCCAAACTCAAAATATGTAACAAAAACAAATGCATGAACTTGAGGAAAAAAAAAAGGTGATCAAAACTTGTTCTTGACCATAAAGTTATGCATTGAAACATACCATTCCATTATGAAACTAAAGGGAGCAATGGCCACGGTCGCAAATATTTGCCGGTAAGCAACAAGAACCAGAGGGTTCATTCCCGATTCCAAAGCAACCTTCGACGTAATGTTCATACCGGCATAGCACACTTGCACAAACACCATCACCAAGAATGGCATACAGTCACCAACCTTTGCCATGTTTTGTCGTACCTTTTTTTTTTTTTTTTCTTTCAAGTACTATAAACCTTTTTGATAGGTATATAGCTAAGAAAGAGAAAAAGGGTAAGGAAAAAAAAAAAGAAGAAGAAAAAGAGATGCTCTTTTAGCTAGAGAGGTGTACAAGAGAAAAGACTACAAAGGAATGAGAAATGAAGAAGGACATATATAGGGGCCGTTTGAGAGTGCTTTTTAAAAGCTGTTTTTGATTTCTTAAGTTCAAAAGCTGTTTTTAAAAGTGTTTAGATGAACTATGAAAAGAGCTTTTGCTCACCAAAAATACTCCTATCAAAACCTTAAAATGTAACTTCTTAAAAAAATATTTCTAAAACAAACTTAAAACTTATACTAAGGTATCAATAATACATTATAAGTTTAAATATAACGTTTTTTAACTATTAAAAATAATTAAAACCATTTTAACTCATTAAAACTCTTTTAAAATATAATTTTAAATACTTACTGAAAAGTTATATCTTTTTTTTTTCTTCTTCTACTTACTAAAAACATAAAACAAAAATTGTGCAAAACGGGCCATAGACATGGCTGCTCAACAGAAAGTACTTAAAAGCGAATCTTGCATGAAAAAAGGGAGAAGGAAACCATATATGGAAAAAGGCTAATTTAATAATGATATTTTCATTGCAACGCTTGTGCTCTCGCATGAGCAAAGGGCCAAAACCGATTGCCACTGCAACACTAAAGGCGCTTTCAGTTTTGTCTTATGGCAATTTGTTTAAAGCAATCAAATTGCATAACTCCACGTCAGAAATTAGACGAAAAAGGGACCCACTAATCTTTATGTGGGTCCAACATCCCACCCGATTCTTTAATTGCGCCGAAATCTTCAAAAATCTATTGGGCGAAATGAGTTGGGTGTTGTGTTTTGTGGTGTAAAGAAGCAAAACCCCAAAATTTCCTATTTTGTTATTTATTTTCTATTTTGCCTTGGAAAAAAAGTGACCCTACCGTTTCAAGCTAAAGAGTACACAACGACATCATCGGTGCTAAGCACTATCACTAATAAAAGGTAAATTTTATTTGTAAATCTTACACTATAAAATCTACCTTCTATTAGTGAATGATGCTTAACACCACCAGCATCTTACTGTAATGCGTTTCTAAGCTACTAGATGCTGTAAGGAACTGAAAACATGAATGAAATGGTCTTTCATTTTGCCGTTAGCCAGCTTGTACTTTCTCATTTTCTCATGTTTCATCAATGAATGCTTTTTCTTGGTAACATAAAATTTTATTTATTTGTCTTAACAACACTTTCCTTCCTTGAATATGCACATTTGTTGAGATATAGAATCTCACTGATATCAATGAAACGTTAATAAAATAAATAAATAAATTTCAACATGCCTGGAGCCCTCTGACAACAATTCATCATGATTCATCGTAAACTTTTGATTTGCATGAGGAAGCACCACGATTACCGTATAAAATTTTATAGTTGACCAGGCATTCTTTTTGACCGAGGTTTGCTATTCGGAAGGGAAAAGTGTACTTACCATTTGAATTGTCGCAAAGGTGTAAAGAACTTCTAGGTATACGTTTTCAGATTGACAATTACATGATAATAGTCCCTTAAGGGAAAAGAGTACTCACAAGTACTATAAGAATAGCTGCTGAACATCACCTTGTTATCCTCCGTTTTTGTAGCTACCATGGTAATCTCTACGCATTCGATCGAATCATATCAAATCATATAAATATACCTTCAATACAATATAAATCATCAGAAGGATCTCGAAAATCCATCAAAGCACAAGAACAAGCGCCAACAATTTTATCTAGCCCGTTGTTTTTACGGGTCCGATCAAAAAAAATTTAGATTTCAACCCTTTTTGCTCTCTCACAAAAGTTCAAATTTTTTAAAGTTTGAATTTAAATTTTCTATTCCACCCTTGAACCAAATGGGCCAATCTCAGTAATTCTTTTATTTTGCTCCTCTTCTAAAATTGCATGTGTTGGATTTGCTCGGACTCGATGCATAGGCGATGATCATCTAGTCATGTCAAGTTACAGAATACAATTTTTGTGGGTACTCAAGACAATGTCATGTTCAGTTGCAATAAGATAGCAATTAGAAACTATTGCAATAGATGCACAGCAGAAAATGTTAATACCCAAAATAAGTATCATAATAGGTTACCGGCAGCAACTCACCACCTATCTCAACGATAGTGCTACTCATGATGATAAGCGTCGTGTTGTTGAAGTAGTCTGTTGTGTTACCAAAAGTAGCCGGTTGCCACCGTATTACTAATAGCCGTCTAATGTGGTACCAGTTAGAGTGTACCAAAATTTTAAGTAAAATCTAGAATCAAATCACAATCACATAAAAGAAAAAATTTGTTTCATAAAATGCCAACCATATGTTTAATTTATCTAGATATTATACTAAAGTATTGGTCTTGTAGCCATATACGTCTGAAACATAAGATTTAAACTTCTGAAGCTAACAACATTAGGTCCAACCAAAAATAATTGAATAAATTTACAATAGAAATCAAAATTACATCAAATAAACCAAAAAAAAATTGTCAAAGAAAAAATTTAAAAATTTGAGAAATAAGGCCCGAAATCCTCATTTGCAAAAGTTGGAAACCGCAACCAAGCTGCGAGTGAGGAGTCATTCAAGGTCGTCTCAAGCATTTTGAAGGCCTTGGGGGAAAAAAATGGAGCCTTTTCCAAAAAAATAAAAACAATTCATACACTTAAGATTGAATAAAAAATTAAAACTATTTTCAAAATCATTAATTGCATGGAGCATTTACCAAACGTTTAATAATTATTAAAAACAAAAAAAAAAAGAGGTAGTTTGATATTTAAAGACTAGCCCTTTAACAGGCAATTACACTAATCCAAAGTGAAAGAAAAAGAGTACTTCTACTTTAGGTTTCTCCCAAAAAACGATATCTCTCAAAAAAAAATCATTTTAGTGTATAATTAAAGCAGGTATTAACTATTAGGTGATTTTTTTTAACTCTAATAACACTTGAGAAATAGGTTATATCATTAGGTTTTATCGTTCCCAATAAATTATTGTGGATCTCCAATCTCTAAATTTTTTGGCTTTTACGTTTTTTATTTTGTGAAACTTTAATGTATAATATTAAAGTGATAATAACTTCATAAAAAATATATAATTTATTAGGATCTTGTTTTAAAATGGGGCGTTAGGTAATTGCCTAAGTGGTCTAAGGCTTGAACTAACTAATGAATCAATGTGAATGCAGTACGCCAACATCGGATTCCATCAGCGTGTCACAGAGGAAGAGGGAGGGGAAAGAAAGTGAAGAGGCTAATGAAGAAGATTTATATTTTCTTGACGTAGTGTAAAGTTAAAAGAAAAAATGTAAGATGTCCAAATAACAACATCCACGCCTAAACCAATAAACAATTTATACCGAAAAGGTTAAATACGTTGATAACTTATGAAAAGTTAAATCATAAATCCCTTAACCATCCCATCAAATAAGTGGAAGACTGGTTAGACTAGTTAAATTGTGCAATGTTATCTTGCCACAATGTGATGTGTTTCCATTGAAATAAAAAGTCACTCATTCAATGGCATTTAACATTCATTTTGAGAAAGAACAGAACTTTATGATTTTATGAGATGTTGGGACTTTCGGATGATGGCCCTAATGTTTCAATGTATAGTATTATTATTGGTTTGATGATAAGTTTGGTAATATTTTTAAAACACTTTTTTTTCATTTTCAAAAACAACAAAAATAAAAATGTTTTTAAAACACTGTTTGGTTAAATTTTTGTTGGAAATGAAAATGAAATTTTTTTAAAGTCTCAAAATTTTCATAGATTTTAAAAACCAAAAAAAAAAAAGTTTCAACTTTTTTTTTTCTGTTTGCTTAGATTTTCAACTTAACTTTATCATCTTTTTTTTTTCTGTTTTCTCATCTCAGCCCCTCCTCTCACCTCATCCTCTCTTCGATTACCTCCAACGAGTCCTACCTAACCCCAACGACCCACCCCTCGCCGGCGAAACCCAGCAACCCCAGCCCCATCCCATTGACCCCCAACCCCAACAAATCTCACAGTGCACAGCCTTGCCACCAATCGTTGAGAGCTCTCACAACCATTAATCTCTGCAAGAAGGCCATCGAGGGAAGCCATCAGGCATGGGACTAGCTCTATTGTCATTGTCATGTGGGCCGTCAAGCGTGGGTTTGACTCTATGGTGGTTGTCATTGTGTGGACCGTTGATCTTCATGAGAGGGCCGTCGACAAAAGCATTAGGCATGGGGTTGTCTTAGTCGTCATTGTCATCGTGTGGGCCGTCACTCGTATCCTGGCCTCACCGGAGCAGAGGAATAGGAAGGAGCAGAGGAATAGGAAGCATGGGGCTGTCTTTCACATCTAGCCTGTATATATAATTTGGGTTTTTTTCCTAAGCATGTACACAATTTGGGTTTCAATAATTAATCATTAGTTTTTTTAAAATTAAATTTAAGTTTTACTTATATTAAATAATTTTTATTGAAAAAATATTTATGTTTAGAATTAATAATTATTTTTTCAAATTAAATATGGGTTTTGCATATATTAAATATTTTTTATTAAAAAAAATTGTATTTAAAAATATACCACTATATAAAACCAAACATAATTTCAAAAATAATCATAGCACATTTTTCAAAATATTTTTATTTTTAAATTTTTTAAAAAAAAAATCAAAATAAAAACATTACATTTGAGGGTGTTTGGTTTTGTTTTTAAAAACTATTTTTTTGGTTAAAATTTTGAAACCATTCAAAACAAAAACATTTCTAAAACACCACTTAAGAGACCCAAAAATGAAAACAAAAAACAAAAAAAACTTGTTTTCTTAATTTTCTTTTGTCTTCTCTCTCTCATTCCCTCAAGTGTCTCTCCTCCCAACAGTCCCCGACGAGCACTCCCCCTCCGGCGGCACTGATCACCGGATTCCGTCATCTCCCAAACTGGAGTTCGTCCTTCACCTGTGAACCTAGCCACCACCAACTCACGTCATCCCGAGCGTTCCCAAAGGCAACCCACGCCGTCCCAAGCCACCGCCGACGATGCTATCTAGGCAAACTCAATGATCCACGCCGTTGTAATGAACCCAGCAACCCACGTCGTTCGTCACCATCGCCGTGCTTCTTCAAACCGAAGACGGAGAGAGATCGCAAGAGGAAGAGAGAGATCGGAATGAGATAAGAGGTGAGGGCTGAAAGCAGTCAACGGTGGGGAATGTGGTCGTCAAGGGTGGTCGTCGAGGGTTAGGGGTGAGGGGGGTAGGTGGGGGCGGCTGGGAATGGAGGATGGAGGTGCTGAGCGAGGAAGAGGATGAAATTCTCTTGCATTTTTTATTCCAATTATTAATATATTAATTAGTATTATATTAATTAATTAGTGTTATTAAAATTAAATCTAGTTTTGTTTATATTAATAATTTTTTTATTAAAAAAATGTTATATTTTTAAAAATATACCACTATATATAACCAAACATAATTTTAAAAATAATTTTAGTGTATTTTTTAAAACATTTTTATTTTTAAATCTTTTTAAAAACAAAAACCATCTTAAAAGTATTAGCAAACCGTAAATTTTGGACTAAGAATTTCCAATCAATCCTTATGAGTGTGAAGCAAGATGCACATAAAAATCTAGAGAACCTCAAAATAAAGGAGAAGGATTACAAGAAACTTCTTGAGATTCAAAGCCTCAAGATTGAGTTTGCCAAACTTAAAGCTTAGTTAGCAAAAATTAAAGCTTAAAGATTTAAGAAGCCAAGTAATTGATTGTAGAATCAAAGAAGAAATACATAAGACTTAATCTTCTAGGTTTATTTCTTATGCTTACTATTGTGTGAATGTTAGAGCATTTCATGGTTCAAGTACATGGTTTAAAAAAGGTTTTTATCATAAACGTTTTCAAAAATTATGTCAATTGAGTTCTTTTTTTTTTTTAGGTTATGTCTATTGATTTTCTACAAACACTAGGAATTAAGACTATGCTAAAATAATTTCTTATAACTTTCAAGTCTTCTCAAAGGTTATTGTAAGGTTTTGGTGATCATAAAATGAACTATTTTTGGTTGATTCTAATTTGAAAAAGATTAAATTAAATGTTGAAAGGCTTAAGACTCACTCAATGTATATCAAAGGTTTAAAGGGTTGATAAACTTTGACTTGTATAACAGGCATGGAAACTGAAGGATGTTTGAAAAAGTAGTAGAAACCGTTGGTTGAACCACTTTTATTATAGCATGTAAGAGCTTTACATTGTAACAATTTTTTTATTGTTACTGCAACATGTAAGAGCTTTACATTGTTTATAACTGAGTTTATGGTCTCATCATTTAGCCAAACAACCGTTAAAACAGTCATATCTTATAGCTTCAAAGCCTGTCAAGATTCACGTAAATGATATTATTCTGATAAAAACTAGTTGAGATATAACCGAATTAGGTCAGTTTGACAGAATGCAAAAATAGTTCGTAATGAAATTTATATGCTCCTTTGTTTTGATATTATTTCAATGTAATTTAACATCTAAAAATACAGTAATACCTATAAAAATAGTCTGGCATTGGAATTCCCTTCTGGCGCCTCGCGTCCTTTTTTATCTCCCTACTTCGTCCTCCTTTTCTATTTCCCGACGCATTGTCAGTGATAGGAAGCAATCACATCAAGGCATGCCGGACATCACGATCTACCCTTAGTTACTCCACCGTGGCTAATTAAATGTCAAATTTTTAGGCTTTTAACCAGTGCTAAGACTTGATATTTGGATAACAAAATCATTCTACAATGTAACGTTGCGAGTGTTTATTAGTTAAAAATATTATAATATATAAAAATTTTCCCATGAATAGAAAATTTTTTGTTTAATGTTATGTTAATTTTGGAATTATTTTTTAATTTTTAATTATGTTATATTTGGAATTATTATTTGATTGTATAAGCAGAAGTTTGCTGAAGACGAAAAATAATCCTCCTTCAGAAAAAATGAATGAAAAAGGTAAAATAAAAAAGGAAAGTCCTTTCCTTTAGCTATTTGATCCTTAGTTTTAAATGGAAGTTTAAATGTTTTTAGAAGGGAAACATTATAATAAAAACTTTGAAACAATTTATAGGATGTTTAGCGGATTAATTTAAATAATGAAAAGTTTTTTTATGTTAAACTATAAAATAAAAATAAGCTATGGTATAAAATTTTTACATATTATAATATTTTAAACTAATTGGTTTAAACTAATGCTTACAATTATCATGTTAAATCTGTCAAACAAACAAATATAAAAATATTATCAAAACTTAAAATTAAAACTTAAATATAATAATATGTAAAAAATTTATATTATAACATATTTTTATTAATACGTGAGAGCTTAACAATATATTAGTGTTGGGAACAAACTTCATTGCTACAAAAGAACGGTGTTATAAATGGATAGACACCCTCTTTTACATTAGAAAAAGGGACATAAATAATAAAGGGGAATAATAACGCTCAAAAAGCAGATTTGATTCGCACTCACTCGACATATATATTAAACAAGATTTTGCTTATAATATAAATTCAACAAGCCAACTGTCTCACTGTCCCACAATCTCAGAACCTATATTCTCTCTCTCTCTCTCTCTCATGGCTTCCTTCTCTCACTCTCTCTCTCTAACTCTCTCTCCATTGCTTCTTCTTCTTCTTTTCCTCTCGGCGTCTCACCCGGCGGTGTCGCACTGCAAGAACAGACCAATCATCTTCAACTTCGGAGATTCCAACTCGGACACGGGCGGACTCGTAGCCGGACTCGGCTTCCCCGTCAACCTCCCCAACGGCCGCTCTTTCTTCCGCCGTTCCACAGGCCGTTTGTCCGACGGACGCCTCACCATCGACTTTCTCTGTAAGTACTTTAATTCCACCCGCCAAAAATACCTTTTTCTTTCTAATTTTTCTTAATTTTCTTTTTTTTTAAAAAATATTCGAAGAAATCAATCCTCACTTTTTTTTTTGGTGACCGAGCGGGGTCAGCAGACCCATCCCAGCGTTTATTTCAGTGAGTCTGTGTCGGCACATTGGACGGAGTTTTTTATTTTCATTTTAAAAAAATCCAAAATGTTTGTTGTTTATCAAACTACGACGTCGTAGAAATGCGATGGGCTGAATTTGGCGGGTCCCATATGACGTGAAATTGTTCTCAAATCTAGCGAGATAGCAAGAAGTAAAACTAAGTCAACAGAAAAAGTGGGCCCACGCGTCGGTGTGCCTAGATTTTTGGCCATCCCTGCAGTTATTATTAGTGTAGTAGTACTTCCTCAATTTACTTTTTTGCCCTTCTAGTTGTCTGAAAACGATATATTTATAGTGACTATTGCACCAACCCCATATGATGAGGGAGTGGTGCGTAAATGAACTAAAGAACGATTAAGAACGTTGTTAAAAAAATATTATTTTAACTATTACAGTGGAAAGTAAAATATATAGTAAAATTATTTTAACTTTTAATTTTAACTTCTTTATCAAAAGCACTCAATAATTCATTTGTCAACTGGCCCAGTTGGAAAATGATAAGGGCAGGACCAGTTAGAGAGAAACCCGATGTTCAAATCTCGAGAACAATTAATATCGTATAAAAATGGTTATTTTATTTTTAGCACAAAGTGTCACATTTTTATTTTGATTCTCGTATATGAATGCGGATTACAAACGGGTGCATAGAAAAATTTTTCCTATTCAAAGAGTTAATAGTTTATAATGTTCTAGACAACAACAAAAATTCAACGTGGGAAACGAAGGAGGAAAATAGCAAGCATTTGGATCTGTGATCACCATTATAGGTCATGGCAGTGCATGTGTGTCCTCAAATCAATTTCATTTTATTGCTATATTTCAATGTTTCTGACAACGTGTCTTATGGTGGGATCCAAAGTTGCTGTGCCATAATAGTATACGATGGCGATTTGATCTGTGTTGTTTATTTTATTCTTATTATTATAAATTATACATTGCAGGCCAAAGTTTGAATACCAGCCTTTTGAGTCCATACCTAGACTCTTTGGCGGGGACCAAGTTCACTAGTGGGGCGAATTTTGCGGTGGTGGGGTCCTCAACCCTACCAAAATACGTACCCTTTTCTTTAAACATTCAGGTCATGCAATTCGTCCACTTCAAATCTCGCACTCTTGAACTTGTTACAGCAGGTAATTGACAATTTATTTTGTAGATTTTGTTTGATGGAAATTCTTACGGTGGATAATGTAATTCTGTTTTGACCATCAGATCAGGATTTTGACAAAGAGATTTATAACTGTTTATGTTTAAAATTTACAACATGAGATACAGAACTACTTTCAGCTTTAAATCAAAGCGTTAAAAAATTAATCCGACGGTTGAATTAGGTAAAGCAAAATTCTCTTTTTTCCCATAAAAATTGCCTTATCTTTTTCCTTTTCATATTCTACCATCCACCATATGTATAGTATTATAGACTGTAAACATACGATTTAAATTGACACGTTAATGTTGTGCAAAAAATTATGACGGTATTTAATCTCTTCCCATGCGCCGTTTGATTTAAATCGTGCACTAATAAATATTCAATAATCCTATTGATAATAGTCTTCTTTATATATATTTGTATATGTATATATAGAGGAAATAGCATCCGTTTAAAGCACTATTCTTTGTGCTTTGTTGGATGAAAACGACAATTGAGAATGGACTGACACATTGGCACACCGACTTTACACAGAGTTTTAAAAGAGAACTTAAGATGTGTAGGTGAACTGATTGTGATGCTGAATTCTGTTTTAGGTTCGGATCATAATTTGATCAATGATGACGGGTTTAGAAATGCGCTTTACATTATTGACATTGGCCAAAACGACATTGCCGATTCATTTGCCAAAAAGATGTCGTATGTGCAAGTCGTGAAGAGAATTCCATTAATAACAACAGAAATCAACAATGCGGTTAAGGTGAGTCAAGAAACTGCATATGGCTTCATTCATCAATGTTTTTGCTGAAACTTTGTGTCTCTGTTGGTGAATTTATAACGATATTAATACGACCACTAACTAACATTAATAAGTTTGATGCCCACTAAGGCTATACAATTTATATAAAATTTATGGGCGGAGCCACATATATAATTAAGGGTAAGCGGCAATCTCACTTGAATTTTGTCTTTTAATTTTATGTGAAAAATATGATGAAAGTTGTAGTTTGTCCTCCTTGATGTTTGCACCACCTCATAATAAATGAAATCTCTCACTTGATTTATATGTGAACATGATGAAGTTTTTATTATGCGCTCCGCCTTGCCCCTTATGACTTATTTTTCTGACTTTGACCCTGCGACATAAAAAATGCAGGCTTTGTATGATCAAGGCGGTAGGAACTTTTGGCTACACAACACAGGGCCACTGGGTTGTCTCCCTCAGAAACTTGCATTGGTTGAAAACAAGGACCTAGATCAATATGGATGTATATCAAGTTACAATGATGCGGCAAAGTTGTTCAATGAAGAACTACGCCGTGTATGCCAAAAAATGAGATCTGTAATGAAGGATGCAAATATAGTTTATGTGGACATTTTCTCCATCAAGTATGACCTTGTTGCCAACCATACCAGATATGGTAATTTCAGCCTACCCCAATTAAGCCAATATGATTTGAAACTGTATTTTGATGTCTATTTTCATGTACAAATTCATTAAAAAAAAAAATTGTTGCAGGTTTTGCAAGTCCACTAATGGCATGTTGCGGTTATGGAGGTCCTCCCTACAATTACAACATCCATTTCACATGTGGTCAGCCCGGCAACCAAGTTTGCGACGAGGGATCGCGGTTCGTAAGCTGGGATGGAATTCATTACACGGAGGCTGCAAATTTCATTGTGGCCTCAAAAATACTTTCCACCGAGCATTCAACGCCTCGCGTGAAATTTGATTTCTTTTGTAGCAGTTGATGTTTTGTTGAGTTATGTTACTTTGGTACTTTGTTGTATTTGCAACCCACCTTTTGATCTGTTATTGCCAAGAGCCAAAATGGACCCTATTGAGAAGAGATTTTGCGTTTAGCTAAAATAGAAGTTCAGACAATCACATCTCGGACGGATACTATTGTCGTAGTGATCCAAGATCGAAATGACATGGCTGTGTTTCCATGTTTTCCGGATTAGAAAAGCATGGCCTGCGACAACGGATTGTGTTTCCTTGTGGCTGAGCTGTAACAGTCCAGGAGAGTGAAGGCCACATTCCTTGTAGAAGATGGGTTTTTTTTTTTTATTATTATTATTTTTTTCTTCTTTCACTTGGTAAGGGGAGGAGCGTTCATGGTTGGTCTGAAGAGCAGGACAATTAAGCAAACGAAAAATATTTATCTATTTTTGGACGGTTTGAAATTTTTATGAGAAATTAAGTCAATCTAAATTATGTATAATCAGTGTGGTCGGTTTGATTTAGTCGGTGGCTTGTATAATTAAGAAAAATCTCGACATGTAAAAAGTTTGAGTCGATCTTATAAGATTAACTATTAATTTTTTAGAAAAACTATTAATTATTTCAAACCTTACGTAAATCACAAGTAAAAAATTTACTTAAATTATAAAAACATAAATAACATTAAGCTATAAAAAAAGAAAACATGTATCAAAAGAAAGAGAGAATTTATTTCTCTCTAATTAAAAACGACATGTCGTCGTGTATTCGTCGGTGTTAAAAACAACATTAAACAACATGTCGTTTTATCAGTTGCCGTTCAACTCTTTTACTTCAAATGTTAGACCACCTTTTCGCGCGTCTCTGCTGCCAGCGTTACTGTTCACTCCCACTCTCGAACTTCAAAAAAAAAAAAAAAACTTTTCCTGAAATTTTATTTGGTTGTTTGTTATTTATACGTTCTTTTTCAAAAATGGGCATCAATAATATTTTCATTTTCCAGAATAAAATCCGAATTACCCGGTTACCGGTGTTTTATTACCCTCCGAGACGTAAGTAAGCCAAACATACATACATACATATATGCGTACACATATATATGTGTGTGTGTATTGGAAAAGAAAAATGTTTCCTTGTAGAGTTTCTCGGCGGTCAATGCGTTTGTTTCATCTCTCGATCAGGTTATACTGCCATGGGGCCACAACTTCCTTCAATTCTCTTATAACGCGCTATTCACGTCTCGGCCAAATTCATAATGCCCGAAGGCTGTTCGATGAAATGCCCATGAGAAACGTTGCCTCTTGGAATTCCATTATTGTCGGATACTTTCAGAACAGTGAACCCTGGGAAGCCCAGAATCTGTTTGACAGAATGCCAGATAGGGACATTGTTTCTTGGAACGCGTTGCTAACTGGGTATGTTAAGAATGGAATGCTTAATGAAGCGAGGAGGGTGTTTGATTCAATGCCAGAGAGGAATGTGGTTTCATGGACGGTGATGGTAAGAGGGTATGTACAAGAAGGGATGATATCTGAGGCAGAGTCCCTTTTTCGGCAGATGCCTGAAAAGAATGTCATATCGTGGACAGTGATGTTGGGTGGCCTAATACAAGAGAGACGTATTGATGATGCTCGTCGGCTTTTTGATGAAATGCCTGAGAAGGATGTGGTGGCAAGGACTAACATGATCAATGGGTATTGCCAGGAAGGCCGTTTGGCTGAGGCCAGGGAGATTTTCGATGAGATGCCGCATAGAAATGTCATTTCTTGGACAACAATGATATGTGGATACACACAAAATCAGAGGGTACATGTTGCTAGAAAGCTATTCGAAGTGATGCCGGAGAAAAATGAGGTGTCATGGACAGCAATGCTAATGGGGTACACTCAGTGCGGACGGATTCAAGAGGCTTCAGAGCTTTTTGATGCAATGCCAACAAAGCCAGTTATTGCTTGCAACGCAATGATTCTTGCGTTTGGCGAAAATGGGGAGGTAGATAAGGCAATGTGGGTATTTGATCAGATGCGAGAGAAGGATGAAGGTACATGGAGCGCAATGATCAAGGTGTATGAACGGAAAGGTTTTGAATTGCAAGCACTTGACTTATTTTCTTCCATGCAGAGGCAAGGAGTTAGACCAAATTACCCAACTCTAATCAGTGTACTTTCCATTTGTGCCAGCCTTGCGAGTCTTGACCACGGCAGAGAGATTCATGGTCAAATGGTGAGATCCCACTTTGATCATGACGTATATGTTGTCTCGGTTTTGATTACTATGTATGTCAAATGTGGCAACCTGGTAAAAGCAAAACTGGTCTTTGATAGTTTTGCTCCAAAGGATGTAGTTATGTGGAACTCTATGATCACAGGTTACGCCCAACATGGTTTTGGAGAGGAAGCTTTACAAGTCTTTTGCAATATGTGTTCAGCAGGCTTAGCTCCTGATGATATAACCTTTATTGGTGTTCTTTCAGCATGTAGCTATACGGGAAAGGTCAAGGAAGGCCGTGAAATTTTCAAGGCAATGAAATGCAAATATCTTGTGGAGCCGAGAACTGAACACTATGCTTGCATGGTTGATCTTCTTGGTCGAGCAGGAGAGATAGATGAGGCAATGAATTTAATTGAAAAAATGCCAGTGGACGCAGATGCTATTGTTTGGGGTTCGTTACTCGGTGCTTGCAGAACCCACATGAGGTTGGACTTGGCAGAAGTTGCTGCAAAGAAACTTCTACTCCTTGAGCCTAATAATTCAGGGCCTTACATTTTGTTATCCAATATATATGCAACCAAAGGCAGATGGTGCGATGTCGCGGAGCTGAGGAACGACATGAGAGAAAGAAGCGTGAGCAAGTCACCTGGCTGTAGCTGGATTGAAGTCGAGAAAAAGGTCCATATGTTTACTGGAGGAGATAGCATAGGACATCCAGAACATCCCATGATCTTGAGAATATTAGAAAGACTAGGTGGATTACTAAGGGAAGCTGGATACTGTCCTGACGGTGCCTTTGTGCTACACGATGTGGACGAAGAAGAGAAAGTGCATAGCCTGCGTTATCACAGTGAGAGGCTGGCTGTGGCCTATGGACTGCTCAAGGTTCCAGAACCAATGCCTATTCGGGTGATGAAGAACCTTCGGGTTTGCAGTGATTGTCATTCCGCTATTAAATTAATTGCCAAAGTTACAGGGAGAGAGATAATTTTAAGGGATGCCAACAGATTTCATCATTTCAAGGATGGTTTGTGTTCTTGCAGAGACTATTGGTGATTTCCTCAATCTATCTAAGGCAGATTAATTTCAGTTCAGCAGTGCGTATAGCCGCCTTTTGGTTAGGTTCACTGTTTAAATTTAGCTCAGAAACTTAACAAGACCCTTGTTTAACCATCTAAGCAACATGCAATCAATGCTGATGCTGCAGTTGGACCTCATTTCCATAGTCTATCGTCCAGGCAATCGATCACTCATCTCTAATGCTCTGTCATTACGAAAACAGTGAGCTTCTATGATGTACTGACAAGTTTTTAGAGCCTAGTGATGAGGGGTCTGAATGTGGAGCTGTGCTGAACTAGCATTGGAGCATGATCTTGTTGTAAAAGAGAATATGTGCGGAACTATGCGGC
Organism: Artocarpus hirsutus; assembly: GCA_946598075.1. Lineage (NCBI taxonomy): Eukaryota > Viridiplantae > Streptophyta > Magnoliopsida > Rosales > Moraceae > Artocarpus > Artocarpus hirsutus. The sequence continues at coordinate 64,175 of CAMOHE010051442.1, forward strand.
AATAACTTCTACTTTGGTTATATTGAGGTAAATTTTCAATCAGCATAAATAAGCTTTCGGTTCGAGTAACTTTTCGTTTAAGCTGTAACAAAGTAACGTGTTGTGCTACTTGGCCAGGTGATAACGTAATCCATGGAGAGTGCTTGAGATGGTACAAACTCATTCACCCCAAGGATTTTAAATGAAAAGCTTTCGCTTGATGTGACTTGCGCCGAAAAAGAGGTCATCTTCAGCTCCTTGTTGTTCTTATTTAGTCAATTTTGTTTTGTAATAAAGAAAAAGCCATCTTTTTTCTGCTGGTTCCTAGCTTTCATTGAGCTAGCAACGGCCGTGCTCGCATGTATTCACATAGATGGCTACTGATTTAACGTGGTGGCGGAGTTAATGAGACAGTTCTGGAAAACTGACGTACAAGGTTGTTGGCGGTGAATAAAACTATTTCTTTCATTGACCTCTGATATTTTATTTCCTGCTGATGGAAAATTTTACCTACTATTATGCGTGTTGATCGACATGAATAATAATGTTGTGTTTAGAAAATGCATCCAAGCCTAGCATAATTTCATGTTGATTTCATGAAAATTCTATAATAATAGTAATTAATAGTAATAATAATAATAATAACAACAACAACCTTCAAGCAATTATTTATGGTAAAGATTGATATTTTAGTAACATATTCAGCAGCATACTTGATCTGAAGTTTGCAACTTGTTCTAAGATTGAAAAATATGTAGTAAGTTTCTACCTCCCCTTGATATATATTTACATCACACATTATAAGGATAGGTTAAGATCTAACCCTTTCTCTTCCCTTTCCTTTTCTTTCCCTTTGCTGATCTCCTCTTCAAAAGAACACCTGATGCTTACATTGGAATTTCCTTCCTTTTCCTGCCCTGCAAAGTCTTCCAATTTAAACACAGGGGTCCACACTGAACGACGGACCTTCACCTTCTTTCCATCCTTATCACTTGCCGCTAATTCACGCGAACAATTCGAGATCAAAGTCCGAGCTTCTCTTAACCTTTTAATGATCGTGAAGAACTCCTCGATCTTTTCTTCTTCATCACGACATGTATGATCTTGCTGTACCTCGTCTCCAGGCGTGGCCATCTTCCGTTTCCCGTCTCTTCCCATGTTTCACAACACAACTACTCTGTAATCTTGATTTTTGAGTTTGAATGTTAGATCATAATTATATGTTGCACATATTTGTGGAAGTGAAACCAAAACCATAGAAAAATCTGCCATCTTAGTGGGGTCAAACGTAGGTTGTCATTTCCTTAAATGTGGGCCAATGAACATGTTTATGAGAATCAGAATTGGTGGGTTTTCCTTTCAGATCTGATGCTGGTACAATATTGGTGCTCTTACATCACTACAACTATCATTCCCTCTTCTGCTAATAGTCACAAAAACAGTTCTCTTCACTGCTTTCCTATCCTTTCCCTTTCTCCTCATCTTTTCTTGATAAATGTTCCATTGCTCTTTGTGAACCATTGATGTGATGCTACGGTTACACCTACTAAAGAGATATTTCACCAATCCCATGAGTGTTAACTTTTTCAAAAGTTAGTGTACATTGGT
>CAMOHE010051443.1:6258-24652 GCA_946598075.1 Artocarpus hirsutus
ACCTCTGTATAAAAGGAATAATTTTCTATTATTTCTTAGTTCACTTGAAAGATTTATAGGGTGTTTGGCAAGTGTGGTTAAATCCATAGTTATCGTTCAAAACACTGTAGCATGTAAGATCTTTATACTGAAGCAACTTTTTGCTTTTTATTGTAGCATGTGAGAGCTTTACACTATTTAGTAACCATAATTCTGACCATGGTTGCCAAACACCCTATTAGAGAAGAGTATTTTGCTAGAAAGACTCTGAAACTCCCATAGGGCTATGTTCATCATCCTGGTCCTTAGCTCTTGGTTTTATCAAGTGGTTGGAAAAAGACATTGCCTATGGAAATACTAAACGATGTACGACAACTCGTATTTCGATCGTAGAAAGAGAATAACAAGGAAGTCTAGTTGATCAAGGCTTGTGACACCCGTTATTTGCCTAACGGATATTATAGTAATTAAATTAATTATTAATATGCTAATTAAAAATTTATTTCATTAAAAATCTATTTCACAATATTTATTTCTACTTATTTTTAAATTTCCTAAAATATCCTACACCTATTTAATATATTTACCAAAATAACTTTGGAACTTCTAATTAATTACGAAAACATCATTTGGCATTATATGTCTAAAAGTCTCCGGAGAAGATCCATTCTCACCAACCCTGCCTCCCTCAATTATTCTTCTCTCTCTTTTCCTTTCCTTTCCCACGTCTCTTTCCCTTGCTTTTCTCTTTTCTTCCTTTTCTTTTTCTTTCGTTTCTTCTTCTTCATTTCTCTTCCACGGCGAGACAAACTAGAGAGAAACCAAAGGAAACTTAAGCTAATCTTTCACAAAAGTTCACAAGCAACTTCTCACAAGCTCAAGGTTCAAGGAGACTAAAACGTTTTCAAGATCAAACCACAGTTTTGAGCTAAGTTTTAAGGTTAGATTTCTAAAACTATAACTTTGATTTTAATTTGTATTTTGGTATCAAAATTGTGAGAAATGTGTTGTAGATGTTTATACAATGTTTTGAAATTCTAAACACCTTTTAAAACTAAGTTGTGTTGTTTTGAGTTTGAGTATTTTGGATTTGAAACATGTTTTTATTTTATTTCTAAATGAACTTTGAATTTGTAACTTTGATTGTGATTTGGGTATGGAAATTCAAGGAAGTTTGTTTATTCACATCTTAGCATGTTTTCAAATTGTTTTAAACGAGTTTTATGCATTAAAAACTGATTTGGAGTAGAAATATTGTTTTAAAACTAAATTTATCTATTTTGGGACAAACTGGGTTTTACCTAGTTTTGGAGAGTTGTGTCGGCCGCTTATAGTATAGTGCAGTTGATCGCACTAAGCAGAATCAGCAGGCCAAACATGCTAGGTTCGGCAAGCCAAACCCTGTAGTTTGGTAGGCCGAAGTTTGAACAAGACGGTAGGCTGAACTTCGAAGATCGGCAGGCTAATAGAGAATCTAAAAATAGCAGTTTTTGTTCGAAAGCCTATTTTTCATCGTTCTATGTTACTAAATGTTCCAAGGATTTCATATTAATGATTATGGCACACTAATAAAAATAGGCGATAAATCGGTATAATTATGGATTAGGAATTTAGTTAAAGTATGGTTATTTTATACATCGTAGGATAACAAAAGACTTGAAGTTTACGTGGTAAACAGGGTATTGTGAGTTGGAAGTTATTAGCATGGTATTCGCTAAGAGATTAGGAATCTATTACTCATCTTTTGTGAGGTTTTTGTGCAATTAAAATTGGTTGTTCTATAAATATATATGTATGTTGAACTGCTATTATATGAGTATCACATATAAGACAATGATATGAACTCGTCCTATATTGTACAGTGAGGAATATATTGATTTGACATATGTTGTTGTAAATTAAAAAGCATGGTTAGGAATACTAACTCTATAAATAATGATTGATTATAGAGGAATGATAAGACGTGAGAAGGTGGCAGTTACATCTTTAGGCACAAATACCCTAAAAGATAAAATAGGGGGAGGTGATGACGCTCTCTTAGGTTGAAAGTCTCAGATCGCACTGTATAGGAATCGACTTGGTAAGGATTCAGGGCTTAATGTCTCCTCACTGAACACCCTTGGAATGATTGGAGGGTGGTCAAGTGCGCCTATTTGGGTTTTGTTAAGTTAAGTGATATGACATTTTATTGCACGGTAGATAGCTGAGCATAATTGAATCTTGAACTAATAGGTATACATATATGTATGGAACTTTGTAAAAATGATTATAAGGCATCCATTGGAATTGATCATGATAATATTAATGAATAATATTGAGAAATAACTAACCATACAGGTTTTAATGTGGCAATGACAAAAACCTAAAGATGAGTAATGGTTTTCCCCACTGAGCATGTTGTCACTCATTCCTTTATATTTCTATCTTTTCAAGACTCACCAAGTGTGAGGTGGCTATGAGGAAATAGTTGAGGAAGCATGTAGCTGTATAACGTTGATTTGCTTCATTTGTTAAGAATGTCTATCATGTTAATGTAAGCATCGTGTGTTACTTTTGGAGACCGTATTAAAATATGTTGATATGACAGTTTTATATCATTAAATTTAAGGTGCTAAATTAAAACTATGGTTTATTTGTTGTTTATATTTTTATTTTGATTTTGTGAGTTTCGTTTAAGTCTCTGACAAATTTCTTTTGAGGTTTTATTTTTATTTTTTTGATCTTAATTTATCTTATTAAAAACTATTAGCCCCCACTTAGGGGCGTTACAGAATTTTTGGTATCAAAGCCTAGGTTGGTTAACCTAGGGAGTGTAGCACCACTTTAAAAATCTGTTTTCGAGATGGTTTTGAAGTTGAATTTTCAATGTCATTATCAAAATGAGCCTTCAGGTTGATTTATACAGTCCAGGAGAATGTAACATGGAGAAACCCTAGAATAGAAGTACTAATAGTCATGTGGATGCAATGATTATATGGAATAAATTATGCATAGATTGTTTAAGAGAGATTCATATAGATACTAAGAGTTAAGAGCCTTTTATCTCATGAGAAATAATAAGAAATATAAGGCTTGAGTTGTTGATTTCAAAGTTTGGCACAGATGTGCCAAATTCTTCATAATTGATTTAAACCTATACAGTGATTGTGTAAGGACTCGATGGAGTACTTAAGTGTCGATAACTTTTCTTAAAAGTTCCATTCACTTGAAGAATATGAGATAAGCTACGAATCCATGGTATTGAACCTTAAGAGAGATAAACATTAGTCTTTTGGTCTGTTGAGACTATGTAAAGGCAAAGAATATATGAATTTCAAGGTTGGAATATTTTTGTTGTGTACATTGTATTTAAGTGGTAATATTTGTTCTTATGAATAGATATTATGTGAAAATGTTCAATGGAAATTTTCTTAAGTAGATCATAATACTTAAAGTATCTGTAATGATTTTGGATCCTTATGATGAAAGATTTAACTTTTAGATGCATAGATGTGAATCTCCTAGTTACTTGAGGTTTTGGTAAATGAGGAAATTAAAGATTGTATAAGTGGGATTGTGAGGATAATAGATGTCCTTAAGTAGTAAAATCAATGGCCTTTACTTATAGATGTGGTCTAAGTTGCAAGACAGAAAGTGCATTGATTTCAAGGTTAGTCACATTTAAAGCCCTTAGTAATGTTAATGGTAAATCTATATTGACAGATGTTGAGTATTAAGGATAAGATAGGAGTGTATGTATTGTTTAACAAGGTTTTGATCAAAAGAAATTATTTGAGATACAAAAGGATTTTGTTGTTATGAAATGATTTGGATAACATTCAGGAGGACTTCTGATTTTTATCAAATTAGGTTATGTCATTTATTTTGGTTAATTTTGTTTTAAGTGGGCTTTGAATTAGACTTAAGATCTATACAAGTTGGGTTTCAATTTCATGTTTGTTACTTAACTTGTTTCAAAAATGTTAAAGCCTGAAACAACCCGACCCATTTCAGCTTAGAACATTTGGGTCTATTCCAAATCCTGAATCAGTTTGATCCACATTGTTTCTCTCGCACGTGGTCTCTACATGTGTCATCTTCAGTGGTTCAATCATTGTCTAAATATACGTCTACTATGCATAGGATCTTATTTCTTCAAGCTCACCTCTCTCTAAACTAGTCATTCTTTCTCTAAATTGCAAATCCTTTCCCTTCTCTCTAAAACTTCTTCTTTCTCTCTCAAAAAAAGGAAAGAATCCTAGGATTCTGCAACTTATTATCTCTATTTTTCTTTTCTATCTACTCTTCTTTCATCTTATCATAGACCTAAAGTACCAACACCTGAGAAAGTATTTTCCATCACTTTCCTAGAAAATTCTAAAAAAGAAATACAAGACTAGGATCACTCGGTTGTAGATTCTTATGCGTTTTGGCATCCTTGGTGATGTGAGGATGTTAGTAGAGGGTAAGATCTATCTGAGTGACTTCATTCAAGATGTCAATTTACTAGGGATAGGAACCAGTTGTAATGCAATGAAAAGACGAGCTCGTGCCATTACAGTCACTTGTAACAAATATGGATGACAAAATTATAACGGAATGTACTTCACCTGGATTTGTATCTATAAATAGAAAGGATAAAATAAGATTTTGTAGGGATGGACTTTCTAAGGAGAACTCGGATAGCCTCAATCCTTCTCTTCAAGATCACCCTAGTAGATATGTTCAAGGTGCCATCTTTAAACACTAGCCTAAATTCCTTGCAAAAAGAAAATGTCTCAGGAATATGGTATTTTAAGATCCTGTTTGCCAAGTCATAAGAAAACTGGATCGGGAATAAGTCATCGCTTTATAAAGATTGTTTAGTCTTTGCTTATTTGAAATCATTTCAGTTGGTTTTCAATATCTGTGTCTCTCCTTAGTAAAAACTGTTTTGTACTCAAAATATTTGCCTTTATGTTCAAAATAATTGTGATTATTAGATTGACACAGTAAATGTTAATATCTCATTTAATTTATAGTTTTCTTTAATATATATATGTAATAAAATAAATTATCCTATCACACACACCACATGCGGTGTTGCAACATGTTTGAATTTTTGAAACTTATGCAGATATTTGGAGATTTGTGTCTCAAATTTCAAAAATTCTACAGTATTTGTCATTTATATTGATTTTCTAGATTCGGTGTACATTTGTCAAAAGGTCTACTGTTGTGTCAAAATGTTTTCTATCAAGCCATTCTTAATTGTCAAAAGTTATATAGGTTGTGTCTAACCTTTTTCAAAAAGTATATCAGATGTTTCATAACTGTCAATCGCTTTTTCTTACTTTATTACCTGCACAATATTTTGTTTAGACCTTTGGATTGCCTTTTCGTTACCTACTCGTCTGTCTCTTTAGTCCTTTTGTGTATCTCTCGTCTTTAAAATCTTGTGTAAAACCCCGAGTCTAAATGGAGCAGACATAAAGCAATCACTCATACAAACCAAATATGTCTACCTCCTAGTCCATCAAGAAAATAAAGAATATCTGTGTCTTTTGTGGATCCAGCCTAGGAAAAGATAAAGTCTACCTAGAAACCGCAAGACACCTAGGACAAGCCTTAGCATGTAGGAAGATTAACCTGACCTATGAGGGTGATAGTTTATGATTAATGGGAAATATAGCAACAACAGCTAAGTCTGGTGGTGTCGAAGTCCTGGGGATTATTCCTCGAATCCTAGCTTAGGGGAACCTTTGTGGAAAAACAATAAGTAAGGAGAAAAGAGTTTTGGACACCCTTGAATGTAATAAAACCACGATTGATAGTTCTGATGCTTTTATAGCATTATCTGGTGGTCTAGGTACCCTTGAAGAAATATTCGTGGTTGCTAATAGGCATTTATTGGGTATTCATTCCAAAACCTTGGGACTTTTAAATGTAAATGGTTTTTATGATGGTCTTTTGAAATTTCTAGATTACACTATAGAAAAAAAAACTTCATTATAGAATCAGGGAGACAAATCTTTGCAGTTGTTTTAACAGCCAATGAATTGCTAGATAAGATGCAAATCATTCATCTGGAATCCTACACTATAACTTCTAAGCTTGAATGGGAGAAGGAAAGCCAGGCGCAGCCATTTGATTTGAATCTCAATCTGTAATCTTTTGGTTTTACCCAATTATGTTTCTTCGTATTTCATGTATTACGAATAACCATTTTCCCCATACTCTGTGTTTCTTATAGTATGCTGATGTTAAAACTTTTAGATTTATTGACCCTAATGTCGAGATGGCTGGTGATACGGAGTACTTGATGCTCTCGAAATGCATCCCCTTTAGGTTTGATCTTTTGTTTATGGATGTTTTTGTATTCTCTAAGCATTCATGATATGGGTAGTTGGATATACAGAGTGCCTTGTACTCTCAAAACGTATCCGTATCATGTTTATAATGTGTAGTATTCTGTTAATGTTTTGTGGAAGTATCAAAGTCAACTAGGGAAATACTCTGTAGAAAATATGAGTAAGTTATTGGTTAAATGTTTGTGTCATTAGGGTAGCTGTTTAATGAAGAATCTGTCGAGTTTGCTTACGACTACGAGATCCCTTCTAATATCTCTATGTAAGAGTTTAACGTATGATTTTGAATAAAAGTGCTTGTGTTATATATTTTACGATTATGTTTTAGTTTATTAGTTAGAATATGGAATCAACCATCCTTGACTTTTCATTACTCAGAAAGGAAAAGGAACCCAAAGATGAAGTATATAGAATTTCTCTTGCAATTTTCTTATTGTAATTGTAAATCACAGTCCATGAACAATATAAGACTGGAAAAATGGTTTAATCAACGTGTGTGCTTTTCTAATCAAATTCCTAAACCATAATACAGTGTTGTAAATTTGGAAACTACTAGAAATACTCTTGTTGAGGGATTTAGTATGTAGAGTAAGGTTGATATCCTAAGCAAATGAATAAAGATACAAAAAACCACATTTAGAGAGAAATAACATTGACGATGTAGAGTCAAAAGTGGAATCATAATGAAATTGTGACTTTTATCGGTATTGTTAGATTTGAAATTTCGAGGACAAAATTTCTTTAAGGGGGTAGAACTGTGACACCCGTTATTTGCCTAACGGGTATTATGATAATTAAATTAATTATCAGTGTGCCAATTAAGAATTTGTTTCATTAAAAATCTATTTCATAATATTTATTTCTACTTATTTTTAAATTTCCTAAAATATCCTATACCTATTTAATATATTTACCAAAAAAACTTTGGAACTTCTAATTAATTACAAAAACATCATTTGGCATTATATGTCTAAAAGTCTCCGGAGGAGATCCATTCTCACCAACCCTGCCTTCCCTCAATTATTCTTCTCTCTCTTTTCCTTTCCTTTTCTTTTTCTTTCGTTTCTTCTTCTTCATTTCTCTTCCACGGTGAGACAAACCAGAGAGAAACCAAAGGAAACTCAACCTAATCTTTCACAAATGTTTGCAAACAACTTCTCACAAACTCAAGGATCAAGGAGACTTAAATGTTTTCAAGATCAAACCACAATTTTGAGCTAAGTTTTGAGGTTAGATTTCTAAAACTTTAACTTTGATTTTAAGTTGTATTGTGGTATGGAAGTTGTGAGAAACGTGTTGCAGATGTTTATACAACGTTTTGAAATTCTAAACACCTTTAAAAACTGAGTTGTGTTGTTTTGAGTTTGAGTATTTTGGATTTAAAACATGTTTTTATTTTATTTCTAAATGAACTTTGAATTTGTAACTTTGATTGTGATTTGGGTATGGAAATTCAAGGAAGTTTGTTTATTCACATCTTAGCATGTTTTCAAATTATTTTAAACGAGTTTAATGCATTAAAAACTGATTTGGAGTAGAAATATTGTTTTAAAACTAAATTTGACCATTTTAGGACGAACTGGGTTTTACCCAGTTCTAGAGAGTCGCAGCTGACCGCGTAAGTATAGTGCAGTTGATCGCATTGAGCAAAATCGATAGGCCGAACATGTCAGGTTTGGCAAGTCGAACCCTATAGTTTGGCAGGCCAAAGTCTGAATAAGACCGGCAGGCTGAACTGTGGAGATTGGCAGGTCGATAGAGGGTCCAAAAATTACAGTTTTGTTCAAAAGGCCAGATATAGTTGATCGGTAGGCAGATCAAGGAGTCCAAACACACATGTTTTTCATTGTTCTGTATTACAAAACGTTCCAAGGATTTCATATTAATGATTATGGTACACTAATAAGAATAGATGATAAATCGGTATGATTATGGATTATGAATTTAGTTAAAGTATGGTTTGGAATGATGATGACGACAGTTTTATATTATTAGATTTGAGGTGCTATATTAAAACTATGGTTTATTTGTTGTTTATATTTTTTATTTTGATTTTGAAAGTTTCATTAAGTCCTGGGTAAATTTCTTTTGATGTTTTATTTTTATTTTTTGATCTTAATTTATCTAATTAAAAATTGTTAGCCCCTACTTAGGGGCATTTCATGGCTCTTCTAGTAGAAATTTTCATGTAGCAATTCTTTCCAGCAAAATACTCTTCTCTAATAGGGTGTTTGGCAACCATAGTCAGAACTATGGTTACTAAATAGTGTAAAGCTCTCACATGCTACAATAAAAAGCAAAAAGTTGCTTCAGTGTAAAGATCTTACATGCTACAGTGTTTTGAACGATAACTATGGATTTAACCACACTTGCCAAACACCCTATAAATCTTTCAAGTGAACTAAGAAATAATAGAAAATTATTCCTTTTATACAGAGGTCGGATTAGAACAAGTCCTTATCAGATTAGGCTTCAAAATTTAAGTTTGGATCAAAATTCTAAAGTGAAAACACGTAACACACAGATTTCTGACCTGGTAGGGGCAGTCGACCACCTAGTCGTGATCCATTTTGGAGACATGTTTTCAACTTTCTAAGAGTAATTCGATCTACCCGATTTAAACCCATTGGATAATTACTACTTTATTTGACCGGGGTATCCTAGTAACCCAATTGAGAAGTTATCTGATTAAAACAATTATATATAGATAATCCAATACAAATAAAATCTATTCAAATAATTCCAAATGTTTATTTTGAATTAATTCATAAAACAAATTCTATTAATAAACTAACATGAATTATTAAATCTAATCAATCGAATTTTAGCTAATCTAATAAATAATATAAATTACCAATATGTAGGAAAAACATACCGTGTTATTACAAGAAATATAACGACCTAATAAAAGGGACCCAATAGACATATATAAACTAAGCTCCTATATTTATAAAATAACATGTCCTTGATACATATATTTTGTAATTAACAACTTTAAAGCTATTCCACCAAAAGTATAGAGTTGCACTCTTGAATCATATATATTATGAAACTCCAATAAGTTTATCGTCCATGACATATCATAATATGTAACATCTCCATCGGATATTCATAATTGGCTTAAGGATAAATTCTGTTTGTCTTTTCGATTATATTTATCTAATGTTCTATTATCTCACTATAAGAAAACTTACTATTCATAAACAATACAAATAGTATACAATTCAGTTACATATATGTATCCAAATGGTTAAGCGCTCTAGTTTCCAATTATAAGATAATGCCTGCAAGAGAATATCATTAACTCTACTAAAGAGCTATGGATTCTATATCTATAAAAAAAATAAGTTTACGTTATTTAAGAGTCATGTTTCGAACGTAACGGTATGCGTACCTTTATATAATTTAGGACCCCATCCTTTGTTACATCAAAAGACACAAGTCCAGAATACAGACTCATTGATTCATTTCAGGATTAAGATGTAACACATACGATTGTTTAAAGTGAATTGATTCATACAAAAGGAATTATTAATCAAATTAATTTATCTTTAGTCCCAATCCAATATATTCTCAACAATGACAATAGACCAATGTCCCTATTCGCAGAGTTCCACTACGATGACTAAGATAAGCCATCTCAGTTAAAGATGTAGACAATATAACAATATTAACATGAATAAAACGAACAACTTTATTCTCTCGATTACGGATGATTTATATATACGCCATCATTGTAAGAATCATGGCTTTTATATAATATGTTCTTCATATACAAGAGCTTAACGGTTTAGATTAATAGTCTCAAATTTTTATTTGCTTATCATATATTTAAATAAAAGAACATAAAGAAAATAACATTTGATATATGAAAATAAACAATTAATTGATTAAATGTCTTCAAAAACTTATTATATCATTTAATCTTTAGAGCACCTAGTCCAACATATGTGATATCATTCCCACCTATTTATTCCACTATATTTCTAAGATATAAAGTTATAATATATTTTTAGACAAGTCTTACTAATAAATACTCAAGATTGAGACTATCATATATAAAATCATCATATTAATAAATATAAACACTCTGTTTGTAACAAAAGAATGTTCGAGATTCATAATTTATTTAATCCAGTCCTATATAATCTCACTATATAAAGTTATTAGCCTAGATAAGACTATTTCATTCCTAATAAGATTGGACCATGCTTATAATATTTAGCTAAAGATCTCAAACTTTAATTAATTATTGCATACTATTTAGATTATTATGTATAAATTTAGTTCTCGTGCTTTGACAATTATATGCTAAATTTATAATCACATTAATAATCATTAGATTTTGTTGATATTTATTAAAATATTTGTAACACACACGTAAGCAACAAAAAATAAATAAATGTCATTTTGTTTAATTTATCAATAATATGGTCTATGCTTGTAGGGAATTAACCCCAACAATTATGATTAAGAGTTAATTATATAATTATACCTTCCAGATTTAATTATTTCTCAATCTATCTCTTTGTTTTTAGAAACTACAAAACAATCCTTTGAATATAAAAAAAGTTATTTTAATTTTATCCCTCTAAATAGAAAAATTAGGCAAACCAACGTAATTACCTTTAAACAGTTATAAAAAATATCTTATAGATCTAAAACATAAAAATTTGTAAAACAAAGCATTAAAGTTAAAAAAGGGTCTTAAGTTTTATGGCTTTTTGAATGTTAATATATTTTTTAAAAATTTTTCTCAAGAAGAAAAAATGTATTTTAGAAACAAATTCGGTATAATGAAGCGTATCTTTGTCTTATGTTCATATTTTTTGGTCAAAAGTCTATAAGGGATAAAATTAAAACAATTTTTCAAGCCTTTATAGTTCCTTAAAACAAGGGAATAAATTAAAAAATAATTAAAATTAAGAGGTATAGTTATGTAGTTAACCTTTATGATTAATAGAAGCATAAATATGAGTTTATGCTATTGTTTAGATAGTTTATGAATTAAAAGCTTTTGAATCTGCTTGGTTAAATATATCAACGGATCATTTATTATTTCTATCAATCTAAAAGTCTCTCATCTCTTATATATGTAAAAGTAGGATTGTACACTTCACTAGTGGCCCCTACGTGCATTCCCTTCTTTCCTCTTTTTATTATTTTTTATTTTGTTTTTCTTTCATTTACCTTCTTTTTTTTTTCCTTCTTTTCTTATGTTTTCCTAATGTTTCTACCCATGTTGTTATAGTTGTATATCATATCGATATCAATTCCATGTCTACACCATATGTCTTCATCAAATTCAGATCATGGGCACAATGTTTAATATCTCAATATTATCTAACTAATCATATTCTATTACATCATGTCTATCAATATCTTTATATTTGTCTTTACTTTTCATTACATTACGTTGTATTACATTATTATTACATATGTAAAGGCGAGAATGCAACTTTTGGTCTCTCTTCTAATAGGTGGCATGTGTCACTTCCTCCCTTTTTTTTCTTTTTATTCTGTTTTATTTTTCTTTCATATTCTTTTCTTTATTTTTCTTCCTCTTACTCTTTACCTTTTTTCTAGTTCTTTTTCTCTTTATGCCCCTTCTTACTATCTTTTTTTTCCCTTGTTTTTCCCTTTTCAATTCACAAACTTACATTTAAGATGTGTTTTGCTAAATTACTTTCTTTTAATTTATCTTTATTACAACAATATTTTTTAAATATGTCCTGTTTTACAGATCCCTTTTTTTCATTCTTCTTCTTCTTCTTCTTAATTTTTTTAATTGATCGATAAAGTAGTAATTGTTGAATATTCCTCTACATAAACATTTTTTCTCATACGTATAGACGAATTAGTGCTTGTTTGATTTGTCTTGATCAATATATTCTTTTATTAAATATAGGGAAAAGCTATAATAAAACTCTCTAAAAGATCTTATTAATATGACTCTTTTGTTTTAACTAATGAAGGATCCAAAGTCACACACTTATAAATACAAAAATAGACATTACCACATTTAATCATAAAAACTTTTTAATCAAAACATTTGAAAAAAAAAACCTCAAAGTTTTTAGAAAAATTTTCAAAAAAAAAAGAGAAAAAAAAGAAGACGATTTGCAGCAAAAGAGGGCAGAAATAGTGATGTTTGAAGGCTGAGGGTGAGGGCATGGAGCCGACAATGAGTTGGAGGCAAGCCCAATCGATGGTAGCAGGCGGAGGAAGACCACCGTGGTGTCGTGCTGGAGCTTCGTGACCTAAGACTTCGTAATCTTTGTCTCGACAAGATCTAGATTCGATGGCAGTGGGCTGGTGAGGCGATACAAGTCAACGATCGGGGAGGGTCATAACCACGAAGGCAGAGGGATCACGATCACATTTCTCGAGGTGGGTGGCAACCCATGGGTCGCGATGATTGTACGGATTTGCACCCATCGCCATTGTGATCCCGACACGACAGAGATTGCCCACTTGTTGGAATCACCATTGCTGTCTTCGACCTAGGGTCGTCAAGGCCGACCCACCTTGGGTCGCCGAGGCCCCAGAGGTGGAGAAGGAGGAGGAGGAGAAGTGGTCACCGATGCACTACCATGGGGTTTTTTTTTTAATTTTTGTTTCTTTTAAAGTAAATCTTTTTTTTTATTTATTTTTTTTGAAGCAATTTTTAAGTTTTAGAATAATTGAATATGGTGTATTTAGCTTATTTTAAGGTTAGTAAGCTTGTTGAATTTCTAACCATGAGATGTTGATCTAACGCACAAAAAAAGGTTTTATTGATAACAATTTCTAAAGGTTCCTACTGTAGAATTGCCCTTAAATATATCATATCAATTTATGCAAATATATTATTCGACAAAAACAGTTATCTTGATTGAAACGTGAAATGTTAATTATCTACTTCTTTTATTTTTTCAAAATATTATCTTCGTAAATGTGTTTCATTTAAACCTTTTTTTTTTAAATGTGCTTCTACTCAAATAATATTTAATTGCATTCATCTAGAACTTTATCTCTGTAAACGTTGCTTTATAAGTAATTATTTTTCTTGCAACTCCTCCATAATCTTATATATAACCCTCAGTAATTTTCTTTCTAAATTTTGGATAAATTTTACCCATTTTCCTTAAACTATATCACTTACGTCAAAATACCCCATAAACTTTAAAACATACTACTTGTACCCATGAACTATAGTACTACTATATATTCACCCCGTAAAACATGTTATTTTTTAACAAAATAATAGTTGTTACGCTCATTAAAAGGACAAATTCATCATTTTACTCAAAACCTTTAAAGAATCAACTTGAATTGCGGGACATTCTCCACTTTGCCTCCTTTTTTTTTTTTTTTTTTTTGCTTTTAAGCATGTATTCTAAAGATAAATATATGAGAATTTGACACCTAACTAGTTCATTTCAAGTTAAAAGGACATATATGTTAACCTTAAGTATCATATATAATCTTAAATCAAATAACATTCAACAATTCCGTTTAAAAACAATACGTTTAAAAGTTTAAGAAGTGAATATGAAGAAATATTATAATTTAACGGGCACAAAACATATATTTTAGAGTCCAAAGAGCATATTAACACAACTGATATAGTTTGAACGAACCTAAACCTTTTTATTATTATTATTTTTAAGTTATGTTTATACTGATCTCTTCTAATGAATGTTGATTATCAAAATGAGCATATTTTAAAAATAATAATAAAATAAACTTAGTAACACTTCTACGGCGGTATAAATAAAAAATTAATAATGAAGTAAATAACACAACAATCAGGTGATTCCCACCTACTTATATGTATAGAGTACGTTTCCAGACTAATATTAATACATACATAAATACACACATACATACATATATATATATATATATATATAAGTGAGGAGGAATGTTTTAGTACTCTCTCTCCTATGTGCGCCAAGTGTCATTTCTGTGCTCTTTCCCGTTTTTTACTTTTCCTTCTTTCGTCTTAATTTTTTTTGTTTCTTTATTCCTTTTTTTTCCATTACTGGTTGAGGTACGTGAGCAAATTGTAACTGAAGTTTTTAAACCATAGATAATGAACAAAAAAATATATATATTACTTTGAGATCTAAAAATAAAAAAGGGTTTTTTTATACGAATAGTCTCTAAAGATATGTGTTTGTTTTAGATTTTATTTGACAATATCGTTTCAACTATACAGTTTCAATTGCTACACTATACTCTCGTATGCTACAGTATAAATCAAAAGTATTTTATAATATAAAGCTTTTACATGTTAAAATAAAATTTCATTCTCTTAGTTCTTATTCTATTGTCAAACTTTTTTTAGTTTAGCCATCGACATTAACTTTTTAAGGTCTAACTATCCTTAGATTTATGAAATATGTAATTTTGTCTTCTCAATTAATAAATTGATAATTTTTTCACAAAATGTAATGCAAGTAAAGAATAATATGTTAGGTTTTGACCAGGATAATAGGTAAAAGAAACAAATAGATCCAAAAATATATTCTAAAAGGAGAAAAAAATATTTTTGGATTGCTTTTTTTTTTATTTTAGTATGTTTTGTTAGATTTTTTCAAAACTACGCTTTTATTACTTTATCTTTTTAAAATGTTCATGGCTCATTTTGAGTTTGATCATGTTTGAAAATACTTGGACCATTGAGAATGTGTCACCAAGTTGAAAAATACCATTTTAGCCTTACTTTGAAAAGATTAGCATTTACACCCCTACCTCCTTCACCAACTTCTCTATTGAGGTGTTATTAGGACACTAACTTAGCATTTGGTCATATGTGGTCCCTCAATGCCTATTTATAAGCTGAACGAATTGGGATGTCCAAATTATAATTTTACCCCTGGTATGGGAAAACAACATTTTTATCTCTAATTTTGGCTCTAGACTTTATGACTTTCAGTATTAACCCGCAATTTGTAAAAACCTTAAATGTCCTAAACGTTTGATAGCAATAGCAATAAAACTATCCATATAACTCTTAAACTTTATTTTTACCATTTTGACTACCATTTGGCCCCTACACTTAAAACCTGTCACTTAAAATATTTTCTTCTATGTAAAATTCACCATGAACTCAATCTGGCATCTATAAAAGCATCGCAACAACCTCTAGTTCAAATTTTCAATTAAACACCAATTTATCCAAACTTTGCATTTTTTTATTTGACAGATATTTACTATTTTGCCCCCTAGACCATAGGAAAAATCTAAAATGCTCCAACCTGCCTTAAATATGTTTTGATACTGCCCACAAAATTTTAGTTCGAAATCATGACCCTAGCTTGTACTTTTACTGATTTTGTATTTTTGACCCAAAACCTAAAAATTCATGCATGAAACTCCCTTTTTCCCAAGGCTGAACTCTTTGCACTGCTAGTTAACATTTTCCATGGGAAAGTTGCTGTCCTTAAATCAACGTTTCACTCGGTTTAAGTGTGGTAAATATGAAAATAAAAAATTTTAAAAAAATGCATGACTCTCTCAGTCTTATTTAAAAACTTTGATGGGTTTATGGCCGCTTGCAGGACTTTTGAGAGTGTGACAATCCATTTGAGCAGGACGAGCTCCATTGCTTCCTCGGTTGGAGCTTAATAAATGTAAACATTAAAAGGACGTGCAATTAAATTTACGCATCTTCCAGACTTGTTTGGGACTTTCCACGCATCCATGGCTTTAATAGGACTCGTGAGAAGATGAAAAAACGATTTTTAAAAAGCAGGTTCCAACTCTCACTCAGTTTAAGCTTCGTAAATATGAACATGAAAAAGATTCGAAATTAACTTTTTGACGCTCAGACTTATTTAAAAACTTTGATGAGTCTATGGTCCATAATAGGACGTATAAGTGTGTTGTGATCCATTGAGAAAGATGAGCTTAACTGCTCCCTCGTTTTGAGCTGGACAAAATACAAATATTAAAAAATGTGCTTATAAATATGCTTTTAGGTTAAATCAAAATTTTACCTGGTTAACCAAAAATACAATTTTAACTTCATTTGGATAATGAGTCACGGTGGAAATTTTATAAAAAATTTTAAGTGCAAAAAAAAAAAAAAAAAAAAAAATCTACTAAGTAACCAAATGGGCTAAGCCAAAAAACAATTCGATGGACTCAAGCCTTTGAATAAAGAAGAATTTTCATAACTACAATATTTTAAGATTTATTTTTTATAAATACCACACATGTTAATTTGTAATATAAGTTAACAAATAATGTAAATAATAGTATGACATAAACTTTTTTAAATATAGCATAAATAAACACAATTTTTAAAAATATGGCATAACATGACATCTAGTTTAGGATTGATGTACTTTTAAGAGAAGCACCTACTTTTGCTTAAAGAAAAACCTAAATCTAAAAGCTAAACTTTTCAGCTTCTACAAATAATTTAAAAGTACATTGGTTCTTATGTAAAGTGCTTTTGTAAGCTTTTACCAAATTCTATAGTTGCATCTTTTTTTGTGCAAAATATTTGTAGGAGTTCTAAAAGTAATCCTAAACTAAACTTAAGTATACCAAGCCTAGTTTGTGCAAAAGATCCTAATAAATTTTAAATAAGCGAGTTTATGAGTAGATATTAATTAATTAATTTTAATTCAAAAGCTAATAATTAATTAATATTCGAAGACAAACTAGAGTATATTTGAAGATAAGCAAAGGTTTACGAGCTTATTTAAAGAATTAAATTATTTAATTAATTAATTAATTAAATTAACTTTGAAATGATTGATCATTAAGTTGTAAATTGTAATAAATTATTTATTATTTTTGGGAAGGAAAATAAATCTAAGATAGCCAAACCCTCAAGATATAATCCTACCATTCAAGTGTCAAAGTAATTATGACACCTAATCAAGTGTTGACTAGGCGAGGAAAGTTTTTGAACTATACATTAACTATGAAATCTAGGTAAGTACAAACCTCATCTACAATATGGAACCAAATGTTTTGATGATGTTTAAATATGTTTAAGACAGTCTGGATGACAGCTGGTCATGATTGTAAACCCGTAGAAAAATTTATGTTTAATTCAAAATTTAATTGCGATTTACTATTATGAATTTTTTCTTATGCATATTTTGAAAGCTCTTGTTATTATGGGGTTTCAAGACAAGAAAATAATTAATTTCATGAATTCATAATAACATTGTTTTCTTAAGTGAAACATGTGATGTGATATGACATTAAAACAGCACACTTGGTTTAAATCTAATTACTCAAGGTACTAGATCAAGATTTATATTTCAAAAATTTCACGTGTAAGTCAAAATAATGGCTTTTATAAAGATCTTAGTCTAAAAATCTAAATAATTAAGGCTCTTTGATAGTAGGCATCTTTCAAGTCAATATGGCTACATGCAATTTCTATGTGTGCGAATTATCCTATATGACACATTATGTGATTTGTAACACCCTAAAGTTAATTAAATGGTATTAGAGTGTAAAATGGTGAATTAGTGTGCCATGATGAGTGTTTTGAACTTAATTTGATTATTTTGCAAAAATTAAGAAACTTTGTGTTAATTTACTCTTTAGTGATTTTTAATTATTCTAAATTATTTTTTATTGTTGATTTAATTTTCAATGAAGTAATTTGATTTCTGAAGACAGTGTATTGTTGTACACAGTTTTGTACAACTGCTTTTTCCTTTTTCTCTATTTATTTTCCCTCTCTCTCTCTCTCTTCCTCTCATTTTCTCTCTCCTCTCTCCCGCACATCTCCCTCGTCTCTCTCTCTCTCGGATTCTCTCACTCTCTCTCATTCTCTCTTTAAAATTTTTAAACAAAATTCGTTTTCAAGCTTCGGGATTGTGGATTGAAGGCTCGGGAACGCGATTGAGCAACCACAAACTCCATTCAAGCTTCGATTTAAGGTTAGATTTCAAAATTTCTAAACTTTTTCAATTTTTCAAGATTTTCTTGCATTTTGAAATTTAAGAGTTTCTAAGTCTAGAAAAGCTTTGATCTAGCTTAGAGTAACTTAGATTAACTAGGATTGAAGCTTTATTTCATCAAAAATGGATTAGAATCAAGATTTTTCATTTTTCCTCTATTTTTTCTAT
>CAMOHE010051445.1:19209-42485 GCA_946598075.1 Artocarpus hirsutus
TTTTTTTTTTTCGCTCTTTAAGCTCTTTTATTTTGAGGTTGGACTCACCTATTGCAAAAAATAATTCTTTTTTATTGAACTTTTTTTTTTCCTTAAACTCTTTTTGATGTTTGAGGTCTCTCTGAAGTTAAAAGAAAAATGACATTGACTTGTAAAGCTAAACAAAATTAGATAGAATGAGGTTATTTGCAAATAAAATAAAAAATTGAGGAGAAAATTTGGGCGCAAAATAATATAAAATAGTTTTGTGTGGATGGGGGGTGAGAATGGCGAGAAATATAAAAATATTCCGCAAATGGATGGAAAGAAGGATATTTGCAAATAGAACAAAGTTTGAAGAAATTAAATAGTATATTTTAAAAGTCGAGAGTTAAAAAGTAAAATTAATGACATTGTTTGAGGACAGATTTGAAAATAATCCTTTGAAAATTGGATGTAGTTTAAAAATTTTCATTATGAAAATATAAATCGAAAAACTTCAAAAAAAATTTGAAACAAATAATTTCTTTTTTTACTTTCATATGATTGCACGAGATAAGTTAACAGCTTTATGGCTCAAGAAACTATTCAACAATCTCATTATTAATGTAAGATTGTATCATTTATGGTCAAAATCATAATTTAAAGAGTTTTTTTCTTAATATTTCATAGATTGAAGAAAACAAATGTTATGTTTTAACGTTCGAGAAGCACAATGTTACAAGAGTTGTAATTGATAAAGAATTTTCATAATAAGTCTTAATTCTTATTTATATAATAAATAATCTATTTAGATCAAAAATCTAATATTTATTACAAATATTTTTAAAACATGTTACTTTAAAATTTAAAAAAATATGCGAAACCAATGGGTCATATCAAGGATAAAAATTTGTTTTTGCTTTTGTTTCAATTGGTTGTGGATCACGTATATTGGAAACTTAATTAAAACATAAGGGGAACCAAATATTCTCAATATGCAATAATTGAAAAGAGAGGTCACTTCACGGTTCTTCTACGTAAACTTTGACATTTATATTATATAAAAAATATAGGGATATATTACATGGTAAACAACTTAATCGGACATTTATATGCAAACATACGCAACTAAATAGCGCGTCTCAAAAAAAATTATAATAATAATTTGCATTATCTTTTTCAAAAAGTAAAAGAATCAAATCAACCTTTTTAAGTTTCTGAGTAGCCGCAAGAAAAGGCCAACCAATCGTATGTTGTTTGTCTTTTCCCTGATAGTTGAGGCTAACCAATGAATATAATGTTGCGTAAAGTAGAATCCTTCACAAAACGACGACGGCTTTCCCCCTCTTTTATCACATACTCCAAGAGCCAAAGCACGGCACGCAACGGCTATCATCGTTGTCCGCTAGTTCCACGACACGCGCACGTTAGATGCCAGCGCAATTTAGCATTCAGCGAGGCTCACGTTAGCACTCGACGCAAACACAGGAGGCGCGTCGAATGATCTCCGGCAGGTCCGCAGCCCTGGCCCACTCCTCTGCCGCCGTGTCGTACACCAAAACCAATCCCTCCTTCAATCCTCTCGTGCTCCTCCCGCTCCTCCTCAGCAAATCGTCAATACAACCCGACACCTGAACAAGAACAACCTTATCTCCCACTCCGGCGCAGCTGAACCTCACCGTGCTGTCCACTCTAACCTGCGCCGGCAGCGGCGGGCTCCTTATCCTGCGCCACTCTCCGAATCCCCCGCCGCTCTTCCGCCGCGCGTCGAACCTCCAGAAGGAGAGCTCCACCGCGTGGCTGGCGAGCACGTATATAAAACCGGCGGCGGCGCAAGCCGCCACCACGCAACCACCTCCGGGAACGGCTCGACTTCGTAGCCACGTTCGTGACTCCACGTCGTACAGGTCCATCGAGCTGGCGTAGACATGAGCCTCAGCTCCCGCCGCGGTAGCGCGTGAGAAATCATTGTTCCCCGAACCGCCAAGCTTCAGGCCACCGATGATGTAGAAGACTCCGTCAGTGGAAGCGCCGATGCAGCCGTAGCGGCTTCTCGAGGCTGTAGCAACCACGCGCCACTTGTCCTCCTCTGGATCGTACTCCTCGACCTCGGTCGTTCTCGGACCTCCTCCGGCGACGTAGATCTTGTCGGAGACGGGGGCGACGGCGAATTTCTTCCTCGAGAAGAGCATCGGCGATCTCTCCGTGACAGTTCCGGTCCAGGTGTCGTAGCGGAGAGTAGCATTGCGTCCGATTATGAAGATCCTCGGTCCAACGGAGGAAACCCGGACGTGCGAGGGGAAGGATCGCGAAACGTCGTCGTCTTGAGGGAGAAAAGCGGAGACTCTCCAGAGAGAAGAGGAGGAGGAATCTGAATGGTCGAAGCGGAGAGTGGCGGAGAAGAGAGCGGAATCGGAGGCGGAGAGGACGAAGAGAGTGTTGCGAAGGAGGCCTTGGTGGCGGCGGAGGAGAGAGAAGGAAGGGGAGAGGAGGAGGCGGGACCAGCGGCGACAGACGAGGGAAAGGCTGGGGAGGGAGGAGGACGGAACTCGGGAGAGGCACTCCAGGAGGATGTCGTCAGGGAGGGAGGAGATCGTGGATGCAGTGGCGGAGGTATTGTACGGAGCGCCGGAGTTATTAAAGGACATGGGCTTGGTGGCGGCGGAGATGGAAGTGTTGTTGTTGTCGTTGGGGTTCGGGAAGCAGGATTTCATGAGCCATGAGAAGCGGCGGGAATTGCAGCTCTCTGACATCTCACATCGATTGGTGGAGCGGTTTCAAAAGGATTTCTCTTTGTTTTGGAGAGAGAAAGAGATGTGAGAGAAGGACCGAAATGGGACTGAGGAAGAAAGAGAGTGGTGACTGTTGAGTGGCGTGGTCCTCCTCTCTCTCTCTCTCTCTCTCAGTCAGGGTCCTCTCTGGTTCCTCCTCTCTTGTTGCGCCCGAATTTTCCACAGAACTACAGTTCTAACTAGAAGTACTTCTACATGTGATTTATGTTTATCAAAAGTTGAGATATTTATAATAGAAAACAAATTAAGAAAATAAAAATAAACTCAATTGGCGAATGGCCAACCTCCCTTCAAAAAGAAAGAAAAAAATGGCTAATAGTTTTTTATTTTTTATTTTTTACCTCTCCACAATGCATGTTTATGTTAAATTAGCTAAAATCACATTAAAAAATAAATGTTTTTAAAATTAATTAATAAAATTTAATACAAATTTAATAGCCTACTATAAAATTTTTCTATTTTTATTATGTTACTTTCTGTTTGAGAGTAGTTCTCGCGACTTTGGATTACCATGATTACTTGAAAGAAGTAATAAAAAAGAGACAAACTAATCTATTTTCAAAGGCTATTTTGATCTCCCGTTTTTTTTTTGTAGATAATATGGAAGTAAAAGAAAGGGCTGTGGTGGGGAACCTTTTTAAGGTCCGTTTGGTAAATGGATTATAATTATATTGATTTTAATTATTTTAATTTAAGTTATGTAATTTGAAGTAATGATTTAAATTGGTGATTTGAATTGCTATTTGAGCTATTATTTAGATGTGCATTTAAAATGTTAATCTAAATAGAGAATAAAATTAAAATTTGTACTCGGATAAATAGTGAAAAAAAATTTTAATTTATTAACAAATCTAACAAAATCTTAATATTTGTGATCTTAAAAAATATACCATATAGATTGTGATTTATTCCTCTCTTTAGTAGAAACGAGAAAAAAGAATTGTTTTAATCAGATATCAAATAAAAAAATTATGATTTTTTTCTTAAAATATAAGAGAGAGAATTTTAACTTTTACTATACAAAAATATTTGTGTCCAAAAAGTTCAAAGGGTAGTACAACTCTAAAAATTTAAATTCAAATGATTCATTTGATTTGAATTTTGAGAAAAACAAACACGTATCTAAATGACCCTATAGATTTGAATCTAAAGAATTGTTCGAATTCGTGAAACAAATAACCCCTTATTCCCACCGATAAAGAACAATTTAGCAACCCTTATTCATAGAGGGTTTGGTATGGTAATTAAAATCATTGGTTAAAACTGTAATACTGTTACATATGAGAGCAACTATTTTAAGAACTTTATACTGTTTTTAAACTAAAAAATTGATTAAAACCTACTAATACCAAATAGGCTATCAATCTCATAAGAACTTAAAAAAGCTTAAACGTAGGTTGCTTGTACTTGATTGTATCATTTAAAATAGAAAAAAAAAATAATAAACAATAAACACAAATTCAAAAACATCACTCCCCTTCCAAAAAAAACACACTTGTTTCCCGATGGACGTCCCTTTAAAAAACCTACGGTTCGTATCTTCAACTTTCGACAATCTCATGAACAGGGTATGACGAAG
The DNA here is from genome assembly GCA_946598075.1 of Artocarpus hirsutus. Classification (NCBI taxonomy): domain Eukaryota; kingdom Viridiplantae; phylum Streptophyta; class Magnoliopsida; order Rosales; family Moraceae; genus Artocarpus; species Artocarpus hirsutus. The sequence goes on from CAMOHE010051445.1 coordinate 23,542, forward strand.
AGGATAACAGAGAGGCCAAGCTTAAACAAAGTGCTAATAACTCCTAGACCCAAATTGGCAGTGGATCACATCTAATTTTTTCAAAGCAACAACAAACGAATAAATCTTCTCTCAGCAAATAAAAACAAAAAAGATCAAAAAGACCACCGTATCATTGATTTTCTGGCTTTACAAAATGGGGTTTCTCTGCCCAAAAAGCTTAGAATATCCATCGATACAGAAATAGAAAAAATATAGATTCACAATAATGAAGAATCAATCAACTCAAGTTGATAAAAACAAGAACAAAACTAGTCCAAAAAAAGAACAAAAACAAAAATCAATTCTCACTAGATTTGAAAAGGCCAGTAGAGCAATCTTTCATGGCCATCCTCCGTCACGGAGAGAGAAGCATCCAGATTTGCTGTACTCGAAGGAGGCCGCAGCCGCGGGCAAACAAGAGCCGACGACAAACTCCTCTCTGGTGGTGGTAGAAAGGTAAACTAGGTCAGAGAAGATGACTGAGTGTTGCTCGTCGAAATCTTCGTCGTTTCTATGCCACAGTGCGAGACCCGCCGCCAGCTACTTCGATGAAGCTCACCATTGGGGATCTGGGGCTCGTGCCGTTGTCCTTGAAGAAGGGCTAGGAATCACCAAAGGTGGTGGAGGTGGTCGGCTTATAGAGGGAGGGGAAATGCATGTGCGGGTTTTGGGGTTCGAGATTAGGTGATCAACATTTAGGGGGAAAAAATGGGAGAGCTGCTAAATAAATTCACGATCTGAGTGAGAGATCTGATTTTGGGTGAAAAATAGACTGAAATTGTACAATGAAGACTTTTTTTTAACTTTTGAAAACACTTCATTGCGTCCCTTTGGGTCAAAATCTAGCCGTCGAAATACATTCTCCACTAATGGAGAATTACACCCCGCAAATTTAGAAAAATAAAATAAAAAACTTGACACAGAGGATTACATTTCTTTATTATTTCCGTTGGGATTTCAATAAAAATGAAAAAGGAAGTATAAAAGATATTTCAATTGTCTAAAAAAAACTTCAAATTATCAAATTTAATCACGAAAGTACCATTTTTATATTATAACAGACACAATGATACCTTCATTACTATTGCAAAAAAAAAAAAAAAAACAATGAGATCAAATGATTTTAGTTTTGGAAGTCAAACCTTTGTAATTAACCATTTCTCAATCTCAGTTGATTTTAGCAAAGCAAATATTTTTTTTTTATTTCAAAAAATGAAATGTGAGAAGCAATTATAACCTATTCTAACTTTTTAAAAGGCGGCGACAGTTTTTTTTTTTTTTTTAAGGGAAAGGCCTTTGCAACATTGTTTTAATGTGCAATTGAAATATCTTAATTTTAAATATTTAATGCATGTTAGTATTGATGAACGAATTTATTTCCCTTCAAAAAAAAAAAAGAAGCAAATTTACTCAATTAGAATAATGTTCATTAAAAAATTATTCTGAATAAATAAGATTTGTTGAAAAGAGATTATAGCCTTTCTTTTTGAGAAAACAAGCACCGACAAAAAGTAGTTAAACTATATCAGTCCAAAGTATTCAGTGCATGTTTGAATTTTATTTCCAACATTATTATTTTTAAGTAGGGTGGGTCTCTCTGTCTCTCTTTCAGGGATTTAAGTTGAGTTATTGTTTTAGTGATAAAAAAAGTGATGTTCAATAAAAATTAATAAATAAATATCATAAAAGAATAAATAAATAAATAAGTGGATGTGAAATAGGGAATTTCTTTTCAGGATTTTTATAAATATAATATTTTAAGATTTGTTTTTTGAAGAGGTCTACGGTTGGGGCCTTTTTTCCTCCATGGGTGGAGAATGTTTGAAGAACAATCTAAAGGTTGACATTCAATCTCAATGTGGTTTTATATGATCTCACCCACATTGATTCATTGCCTAAATACAATAAAAATAAATAGAAAACCATTATATACATATATATATATATATATATATATAGAAGAAAAAAACCATTACGTTTAAGAAATTAAAAAAAATATCAAAATAATCACAAAATTAATTACATATTTTAAAAAATTAAACAATTTTCCCTTCAAAAAAATTAAACCATTTCAACAAATTAATACATTTTTAAACCACGATTAAGCCTTAATTTTTTTTAAAAAAAAACATTTCGATACTAACACACTACCAAATTAAACCCAAATCTTTTAAAAAAAATTAATACCCATAAACAGATTAATCTAAACATTTAGATTAAACTAATTTCACAAATAAAAGTTCAAACCAGTTATGCTATTTTTGCACAAATAATAGAATGATAAACAAATCAAACTCAAAAACACAATTATATTACAAAACACATTTAATTGTACAAGTTTCACAAAATTTTAGTCAATAAAAATAACAGGGAAAAAACTACTAATTTCAAAATTGAAAAAAATTAAGAAGTAAAGGCGCAGATCTGGTAGTGGGGTAGGGGTGGGGGCACCGCCCGCTCCCGCTGTGGCTGTGCTGTTGTTCGCTGTGTGACGTCATTTATCGATATCCACAGTAAAGAAACGCAAATCACCATTATCAACGACCACCATTGGGTTCGGGGGAAAAATATATTAATTTCAAAATTAAAAAAAAAAAAGGTAACGACCCAGATTTAGAAGTGAGGGTAGGGGCACTGCCATTCGTCGAAATCCGTATCAAGGAAACGCGAATCGCCATCATCAACGACCACCGCTGGGATTGCGTGTGGCGTAGTGGATTGAGGCTAGGGTTCTTGTCGACGAGGAGTTGATGCAGGCGGCGGAGGCGATCGATGTCATTCGCTGGGTTTCAGGCCAAATCTCGACGTTCATGGAGTTTTGGATCAGATCTTGGCGTTCGACCGTTTGCTGGGCTCGATGGCATTTAATGGGCTTAGTCAGCAGGGAGGAGGGTGGCTTGTGATGGGGCTTGGTTGGCGCAACGGAGGGCCGATGCTGCCGCCTCAATCAACGAGATCTCTCCGTCTCTGCTGATGGCGAACATAATAGAAGAAAATAGAAGAACATAGATTTTTTTTTTTTTAGGATGAAGAACATAGAGATTTAACCGAGAATGAGACAAAAATTATAAATTTGATGAATTATGGTTTAAATTCGGTATTGAGTTATATATCGTAGGGTGTTTTATTCATTTAGTACTCTTTTAAGTTATTTCACTGTTACGTAAAAATCTAATAGTCCTAACAAAATTCTTACAGCGGAGAGTGGAGAATTTTTGTGTCCTTTATTATAGTATTTTTTTTATTTTTTATAAATATTAAAAATATTTATTTATGATATAACTTAATAATATATAATATATATAAATTTTTTAATATATAACATAAATAAACACAACCTTTTAAAAACAGACATAACATATCATTTTCTCATGTCTTTTCATGATCATATAAACAAACTGCCATCATTGTCGTTTATTAATGGTTTAGCAAATTCGAAAATATAAAACCTTTGCTATTTAGTCTTTCACCAGGGGCACCATCGCTACTTTACTCATACTTTTTGTATTTACTTATTTTTATCTTCGTTAGAAAACAAATGCTATCCTACAAAGTAATTAAATTTTTTTTTTGAAATGGAAAAGTTATTAGAATTGAGACCTGCATAATTACACATTAGAATATAACCTTTTTATTGTTTTGTTTTTGTTTTCCCTAAATCATTAGAAAATGTCACCTTATTGACTACATGTTCAGATGGACGTTTATTGTTCACCTATTATTCTTTTCTTTTCTTTTCTTTTTAATGAAATGTTCACCTTTAACTTTCTTATAGTAAAATCAAAGCCAGAACTTGACTGAAATTTTATTTGTCTTTTATCATTTGTAATATTGAGGGCTAATACTCACTCTCCTGTGTAAATTAATTGATAATTTATTATATTTTACTATTACTTCATTTTTATCTTTTTGTGGTCTTTTTCATTGATTTTTTTTAGGATATGCCATTCTGGTTGCACTTGGATTCTTTCAAAAATTTTATGTCCACATCTGCAACAACACCATAATGCTACAGCATCATCGAATTGGCCTGAAATGTCAAACCGCCCGTGAGATAGAACATATACAAGTCACAACATAATTTAACAATAATGTAATCGGTGCGTGTGACCTACTAGCAGAAAACAACACGAAAAAGAACAAGGAAAATTATGAAAGTAGTAATAATCATGTCCTGTAATCATGTGACTTCTGGAAAAGAAAACAAAGTATTATGAGTATGGTTTAGGAAAAAGTGGAGGCTACTATGAAATATAGCCAAGGCCTTTTATGACTTTGGAGATGAAAAAGAATAAGCCTAATTCTTCTTTAAAAGAAGAAGAAGAAGAAGAAATAAAGAAAGAAAGAAAGAAGTAAAACAACTGCCTATTTTATGGATTGTCTTTGTAAAAAGGTATTTACAAACTGGTTTGAATTAAAAAAATAAAAACTATAACATATAAAAACTTTATATTGTTAACGTAGCATGTATTCATGTAAAATTTTATACTGGTATTAGTTTGAACCAATTGGTTCGAATGTCAATAGGAGATATTTCATGTTACCTAAACTAAATATTTGAAACCATGGTAGAAAAATACATAAAATTTATGTCTTTTGAAAGTTTAGAAAATTATTGTCATCAAAGAGGTTAATACATAAATATCTTGAGTTTCAAAAAAAAAAAAAAAAAGAATTTGTTTCTCAAAAATCATAATTAAAAGTCTAGCCATCACATGTCTCGTCCAATGTACATAATCATCTAGACCAGCTTCTTTGCTCACTTTCTTTTTTTCTTAAGATTTTTAGAGTTTTTAGCAAACTTAGTTTTAAATCATCAATTTCAACTCAAACAATATAAAATGCTCACATGTTATAGTATTTTCTGTTGTAACTCTCAGTTTTTACTCATTTTCTAAACACCTTATACATATAACAAGGTTTGCTAGGCTAATTTGCTAGCCTTGTAATTGAGAAGGTTCGTACACGGATAGAGAGAGGGAGGGAGGGTTTTTGTGAATGACTTTTCTTATCTTGATTAATATAGATACAGGGCCCAAGAGTTCTTTAGACTTGGGATTCATAAATTCATCTTTTGAAACTTTTTTTTTAATAAACTGATATATGTTTAATTGTGACATAACTTAAACATGTAATAGAGTGGTAATATAGTATAACTAGTTTTTTTTTTTAGTATGGTATGAATAATCAAAGTTTTTAGAATTGTATCATAATATTAAATTTTCTCATTAGACTCTCGCCGTGGCCCTATTACATAATTTTGTAAAAACTTTTTTGATTGTATCCTAAAGATTTGATTTTTTAAGTACTTATATTTTAAAGTTAAAAAATCTCAAGCAAATTAAAAATCAACTATACTATTATATAGATTTATAATTTTTGAACTTCAAAACTTAAAAAATTGTATCAAACTCTATTACAAGTTTAGTTTATTAGGAAAAAATAAAAAATACAAATACATAAACAAAGGTGAAAAAACAAAGTTGTATTGTAGAATTTGTTCAAAATTTTGTTTCTATTTATGGCCCATTGAAAAAAAAAATATAAGGAATTTTCATAAATATTACCTTTCAAAACTTACTTTTTTTTATAGATATCACACACGTTTAAGTGTGATACAACTTAAACATAAAATATAATTAGTAGAGCTATATAACTTTTTTTCTATGACCTAAATAAACACAATTTTTAAAACTTTGCATAATTTATAATTTTCTCACAAAAAAAAAAAAAAGAAATCTGGCGTTTTGTGTAGATTCATCACAATAAATACATAATCAAACATCACACAAAATGAAAGAATAATAAAGACTATACATATATATTGAAAATACATATATATTAAAAATACATTCCCTTAATTACGTAGAGTTAAATTAAGTAATTTCCATATCAAACTTGATTGCTCTTAGCCTTAGACAAATCTTGTTGAATAAATATTAACATAAACTTGAAAAATTGGTATATTTAGTTTTAGGAGAATTTTTACAAATATCATATTTGAAGATTTACTTTTTATAAATATCATATATGTTTATTTGTGGTATAACTTAACATATAATATAAATGATAATATGGCATAAATTTTTTTAAATGTGACATAAATAAATATAACTTTAAAAGTATGGCATAATACATAACTTCTCTTATTCTTATTTGAGAAAAACAATATACGTGCCAACTTTTTCTAAAATGTCTTTTAGATAGTGAAAACTATCCCAATTAGAGGGAGAATGAGCAAAATATTAATTTTAGAAAATCTTCAATACAATATTAAATTAATGTATCAATAGTAAATTTAGTAGTTGAGTGTAAAAAATACTCTCTAATATAATACTATTTTTAATACTAAATTTGCTCTATGTTAAACTTTATGAGAAATTTACCAAAAAGTTTAGCATATAATTGTTAACCTAAGAATAGCTACCTAAGTAGAGGTGAATTGGGTTTTTAAAACTTCTTACAATTATTAGAATCTTTTAGATGATTGCTCAAATAACAAATGTACAAACAACTATAAATACGTAGAATTTAATGAATAAGGAAAAGAGATACAAACATTATTTATGGTAGTTTGGCAAAATACCTACATCCATTGTCGCTGAGTAAGACCTTTATTCGACCTTCTCTACTAATTTGACCATCTTTTCAATACGATCACTTCAAGTATAATATGGTGACTTGTCTACCTGAGGCTCACCACAACCTCTTACAATTTGCCAATTTTATAGAGATTGGCTAGCAACAAACACTTCAAATTTCACAAAGGCTTCAGAAACCTAATTTACTCAATTTTACAAATGTTTGAAAGTTTAAACTCACTTCTTAGAACTCCTAGAAAGGTTTAGAATACAATGTCAAGTGCACTAGGAGATGATTAACCATACAAAAAGAATTTTTAACAAGTTTGACTCCAAAATGTTCGAAAGCGATGTTGAACACTTCAGAATTGATACAAGGATGTTTCTTAGTGTTCTTGGATGTCAAATAACTCATAAATGAGGCTATTTATAGGCTAGAACACGAAACTAACCATTTATAACCATTTGAGGAGTACTTGGAACGGCTAAAAATCTAGCCATTGAAGCACTCGATTGATCGTCATATACGTGGCTCAGTTGACTGAGCTTATTGAAAGTCCCAGCCCTATCTGGGCTAGTTTGGTCGATCGAACTACTCGTCCCCTGGTTGACTAGGCTTGTCAGCAAGCCTGACGCTAAAACATTTTATTCAAAAATTCTTTTAAAAGCAATTTATTTGAAAACGACTTAAAATCATTTTTAAGATTAATTCTTTATCTTGAAAACATTTAGAACAAGTTCAAATTAATATCTCAAAGCTTCAAACATATTTGAAAATTTTAACATCAAGATTTAAAAGCTTTTGAAAAATAAGTTTAAAACTTAAAATTGATTTTGAGCCAATTAAACTTGATAAAAACTATACGTATGCTCTAACATCATACAAGTTTAAACATAAACCTATTCTTCATACTTGTTGATGCCATTTCTTCTAGCCTCATGCTCTCAATAAATTTATCCATCTTTTAATTTCTTTCAAAACTTAATGAATTTCTTCCAAGTATCTTGAGATGCTAAAAAAATACTAAATGGCTCGACACAGTCAAGATAAATTATTAACACTTTAGCAATCAATTGTTTGTTGTCATCAAAATAAAAATAAATATTGCTTTTGAAACCTTGGAGCCAACAGTAGCAAATTTGGCATTTAATTTTTATTGGTTGTTAGATTAATTCACTACAAAATTTAACATGTAGCAAATTTGGCATTTGATTTTTATTCCTTGGTAGTTTTTTTTTTTACTTTAATAATTGCAACATTCTTATTTTTTATTTATTTTAATATTAAAAGTTTACTTTTATAAGTTTTAAGATTTAATAATTATGACAAAAACAAATATAATGTTTTAAATAGCATTATGAAATAACATATCTGTTGGGGTCCAATTTGGTTAGGCTTAAATTGTCTACAAGCCCAAATGGCCGACTGTGGTGATACAAGTCGAATAGATCAGGTTGAGTCAATCGACGTGGAATGTATGAATTGAATTCGTTTCATTCGATTAGCTTGATCTAGCTTGTATCATATTCCATCGATCATTGAAGGTAAATCAAACTTCTCTCTAAGTGTCCGACCAGATCGATCGCCACGAGTTGATAGTTATTAGCATGAATTGATGATTACTGACATGTTTGATCATGAACTGATTTTTTTGTAGCCTATTGCAGATCGACACATCCCACTATCGCAGTTGCTTCCAGTGCATTGTCCCACTCCACCAAACAGTTGAAAGCCACAATTCCTCCTTATTCTCCATATAAGGAAATGGTTGCTTCATTGTGCAAGGAGATATAGAAAAACATATAAAAACTCTGCCCAATTGTTTTCTCATCTTTTCTTTCTGCTCTCTTGTAATTTATACCCAGAATTTTTATTAAAGTGTATTACAGTGGACGTAACTCTTTTCAACAAAATGAACCACTATAAATTCTTTATGTGGTATTTTTAATTTCACAGTTTTATTTTATCCCATATGTTGCAATTTGATTCTAAACATTCACTTAAGAGCTAAAAGGTCTAACAAATGGTGATTTAAGGGCCCAAGTTTCCATACCAAAAAAAGCAGCACTCCAAATTAACATTTTTTTATATTTGATTGTAAATCTCCAGCCTACAGTTTGGCGCCCACCATGGGGCATTTGAATCATCAACTCCAGGATCTTTAGCTCAGATACAAATGGATGACAACACTTACATCTAACATACTCTTGAAACTGCAATTAAAGATACTGAATAAATTACCCATGCCAACCAGCAAATAGAAGCCCTTACAGCAAAATTGGAGGCTCTGAAGAAAATGCTCTAGGAGTAGGCAACTCATTCTCAAGAGCGCGACAGAAGATTGGAAGAACTCAATAGTGAGAATTTGGCTCTGACGAGCCAAATCAAATCGCAGGTGGCTCCTCAATCCTATTATTACCCATACTATGGCTATTCCACATTCCCAGTATCGACGACAAACAGTAGCAGTTTCAGATGCCACAGCAAGCAAGACAGCAATCCTCCCACAGCCTCATTGGGAGGATGCAACCATTGTATACCCCCTCAACTCTAGCACTAGCAACGACTCTAGCACTAGCAACAACACTAGCAACCTTAATAGCCAGAGCAACGCTCGCTGCAACAATGACTACGATGACAGTGAATGCTCATAAGGAATCCAATCGAAGAAATAAAGTGGCAGATGAAGCAGAAAGGACAGTCAAATCGGCCATTTGATTCTAAGAAGTTCCAACATAGACTATTTTAGTTCAAGAGTCAATTCAGCAGATGATGAAGGAGATGTTAGAACAAAACGCCAGGCTCGTGGAGGAGAAGATTGATCAAAAGGTTTTGAAGGCAATGAGCAAGACCCTAGCATTGGATGACATCTCGAAAGACATTCAAAAAACTCCGTTTACAAGAAGGATTACTTCGGTTGTCCCACCAAAATACAAAAACCTTGTGTCTGCTCGCATCAGACCCAAAAGACCATCTGTTGCAGTATAAAAATGTGGTCAGTACGATGAGCATATTGGACTCGATCTTGGATGAGATTATGTGCAAATTATTTATGCAATCACTTAAAGGAACAATGCTTCGATGGTTTAGCAACTTGCCCATGGGTCGATCGACAGCTTTGAGGATCTAGCAAACTCGTTCGTTAAGGCTTACTCAACCCACATTAAGACAGGCAAAACAACTAAAGATTTGTGGTCAGTCATACAGAATCTAAGGGAATCTCTACGAGCATACATCAAGAGGTTCAGTAAGACACTTTTCGAGATATCAACTATGGAAGACAAAACGGCTAAAGAGGCACTGAAGAAAGGATTCCTGCACACGTCTCTATGACTATCCTCAGACTATCCAAGAAGCATTGAACAGAGCAAATGGATGGATTGATCTAGAAGAAGAAAAAGAGAGATGTGAACGAGAACTTGCCAGAAGTCAAGATTAGATAAGATGGGGTAAAAGAGTGCAGAAGTAGCAAACTGATCGAAGAGGTCAGATAAGAACACCGCCGAAGAGAGAATGAAGAAGGAAGGAAGAGAAGTCATGGCCGAGTGGTCGATCACTCTCACCACCAAAGTATGCCCTGAATATATCTCCAATAGAACTTGTCGCACAACTCTAGGGGAAAGATTACGTTAGATGGCCAAGCAAGATGGCACTGAGCCATTCACGTGACTAGTCGAAGTACTATGAGTTCCATCAAGATACAGGGCATTTGATGGTCGACTGTAAAGCATTGTGGTCAAAAAATTGTAGAATTACTAACGAAAGGACATTTGAAGGAATTTTTATCTCAAAAAGGAAGGAAAGTTTATGAGCTCGATAGAGAAAGGGGAGGATAGAAGGATCGTCGAGTCCAAGACAAGACGCCATCACCACCACTAGTCAAAAAAGTAATTGGAGCCATTTATGGAGGCTCTATTTTTAGTGGCGATTCTGCCAACCAAATGAAGGCGCACTAGCGAAGAACGAATCAAACGACTGTCAGCTCGTTGATTGAAGAACACGACGAGCATGTCATTTCATTTCGAAGTAATGAGGCATTCGGGCTCGATACTCCTCATGACGACGCTCGGGTTATTAAATTGAACATTGTGAATTGCGAAATCGATAGGATACTAGTTGACAATGGAAGTTTTGCCAACATTTTTTTCCTCTCAACGTTGAATGAGACGAAAATCGACAAAGAGGAGATCGATAAATCCCCCACGTCATTGGTAGGTTTCAATGGCGAAGCAACAATAGCTATTGGGAGAATCAAACTTTTAGTGTATACAATGGGAGAAAACAAGATGACCAGTTTTCTTGTTATGGATTGCCCTTCAAGGTATCACATCATTCTGGGGCAGCCTTGGATACATGCCATGAAGGCAGTCCCTTTAACATACCATCAAAAGATCAAATTCTCAACGAAGCGGGGGATTAGAGAGATAAGAGGAAGTTAGAAAGTAGCATGCAGCTGCTATGCCACTACTATGAAGCAAAATAAAGCTTTATAGCAATTATAGATACAGAAGCAGAACAGATCGAGTGATCAAGACTGTATCGAGTTGGTTTTAAAGCAGCTTGATAAAGTTCAAATTGATCCAAAAGATGAGAGATGCACTGTGAAGATTGAGTCACAACTTGACCCCGAGGTAAAATCCTAGATTGTTGATTTTTTGAAAGCTAATAACGATTGTTTCACGTGGTCCCATGTAGACATGCCAGGAATTGATCTGAACATAATCTCGCATCGACTTAACATCGATCCAGACCACAAACCTATTCGATAGAAAAGGAGAAAGCTTGAAATTGAGAGAAACAATGTCATGAAGGACGAAGTGAGGAGACTACTCGAGGTCGGTTTTATTCGTCCTATGCAATAACTGAATTGGCTCACCAACATGGTGATTGTGAAGAAGAAGAACGGGAAGTGGCAAATGTGCATTGATTTCATAAATTTAAACAAAGCTTGCCTAAAAAACAGTTACCTGTTGCGATATATAGATCGACTCGTCGATGGAACAACTGGCCATGAGATTTTAAGCCTTCTCGATGCACTCTCTGGCTACAATCAAATCCTTCTACATTTGGATGACCAAGAGAAGACCGCTTTTATTACTGAGCAAGGAATTTTTTGTTTTAAGGTTATGCCTTTTAGTTTAAAGAATGCATGAGCCACCTACCAGAGACTGGTCAACCTGATGTTTGAACAGCAAATTGGTAAGAGTATGGAAGTATATATTGATGACATGTTGGTTAAGTCTTTGCAGGCTCACCTCCATGTTCAACATCTACAAGAGTGCTTTAACTATCTCCTAAAATATGGGATGAAGTTGAATATAGAGAAATGTACTTTTGGCATGGCAAGTAATATGTTCTTAGGTTAACTCATAACGAAGCGAGGAATCGAAGCGAACCCAGACCAGATCAAAGCTTTTCAATTAATGCCATCACCAAGAACAAAGCGTGAAATACAAAAACTTACCAAACGAGTCGCCTTACCAAGTCGATTCATTGCCCAGTCCACAGATAGATGTCTCCTTTTTTTCCAGTTGCTCAAGAAGAATATGAAGTTCGAATAGAACAAACAATGTAGGCAGTGTTCCAAAAGTTAAAGAGATACTTGACTACTCCACCAATCCTATCGAAACCAAAAGATGGGGAGCCATTATAATTGTGCTTAGTAGTTTGAGAAACAGCGATGAGTTCAGCATTTGTCCGAGAAGAAGATACGGTTCAAAAACTAGTTTTCTTCATTAGCCATACAATGTTGGATGTTGAAACTAGGTACTCCATCATCAAAGAGTTGGCCCTTATACTTGTCATGTCAGCGCAAAAGCTCCGTCTGTACTTTCAAAGACACACTATTGTGGTTTTGTCCTTTTATTTGATGCGAGCTATCCTATACAAACTGGACGTTTCTAGAAGACTTACAAAATGGGCTATTGAATTGATAGAGTTTGACATTGAGTACAGGCCTTGAAAGGCATTGAAAGCAAAAGTGCTCGCAAATTTCATTGCTGAATTAACCTATTGTCCAGATGAGCTGGAATCGAAGAAATGGACTGTGCAGGTCGACGGATCCAGCAATGAAAAAGGCTTAGGAGTGGAAGTGCTACTAAAGTCGTCGACTGGCGAAGAAATCAAATAAAGTTTTTGGTTGGGATTCAAGGCCACTAACAATGAAGCTGAAAACAAAGCTATGGCTACGGGCATAAGAATTGCTTCTACATTGGGGGCTTCTGAACTCGTTGTAGAGAGCGACTCCACCTTAATCGTTAACTGGATAAATGGAGACTATGAAGCTCGAGACAAGAGGATGCTTTCATACCTGAAGCTGGTTAGGAAGCTCAAGTCCTAGTTCAACCATTTTGAGGTGAAGCATGTCCCACGGGAACATAACACAAGAGCTAATGTACTTGCCAATTTGGGATCCTCAGTCGAAGTCAATGAGAGAAGAATAATCCCCTTGGTACAAATTGACAATCCAAGCATCAAGGTGATCGAGGAGACCAACTATGTCGACCCAAGGGACGATTGGAGGATTCTCATCGAGATGTATATACGTGACAAATGGTTGCCTAAAGACAAGCAGGTAGTAAGGAAGATAAAAGTCCAAGTGGCACGATACTACTTGATCGATGAGAGACTTTACAGGTATTCCTTCACAGGTCCTTACCTTCGTTGCCTGGGACAAGAAGAAAAGGTCATTCAGGAAGTACACGAAGGTTCATGTGTCAATCACTCTAGAGGAAGGTTATTGTGCAACAAAGTTAAGAGGCAAGGATTCTACTGGCTAACAATGCAAAGTGACTGCAAGAACTTCGCTCGCAAATGTGACAGCTACTAGAGGCATGCTCCCACCATTCACTAACCAGTTGAAGAACTCTCATCCGTCAATATCAAATATATTTTTATACTTTTTGACAACAAATATAACATTAGTACTGGCATTTGCAATGGAGATGGTCTTAAGTATACTAATTAAAATTACTATCAAATATAATAACAAATTAAAATAAATCATATACTAAAATGTTAAAAATACTCCTCTTTTTTTTTCTTTTTTTTTTTTGTTGTTTCTCCTCTCCTCCCCCTATTCGGTATATCTTTCATTTTTCTCTCTTCTTCATCACACGCAGCTCGTGTACCCTAGTTTGTTTTCCCCCTCTCCCCTTTTTATCCAGCACGTTGAGTCAAGGAGGTTCAAGTCATTGTGGCAATGCTAGATCCAAAGGTCAAAAGCTCCTATAGTTGGAGAAGACTAGGTCAGTGACAAAGTGATGGTGCGATACTAGATCTAGATGCTTGTCGAAGTCTACCCCGCATGCACCTACCGAGCATTTTGTTGTTGTTGCCATGCCTGACTTTACACCGTCTCTGGGCCGCATTGTCATTGCATGTCCACCACGATCAAAGAGAAGCCAATTCTTCCATTATAACTGAGGTAAAAGGTGATGACTCCTCTATCATGATTGTTGTCGTGGCAGGACAACTGTTTCATGGTAAATGTTAGAAAACAAGTACGCCATAAAATTTTAAAACTTTTAATAAAATTTTTTTCTATAAAATGAATTGGACATGTTACCTATCATAAATTAATAAAAGATCTCCCTACCTTACTGAATTGGTAACTACACTTCTGACAAAAAATTAATTGCAAAACTGCTACACGAGAATTGAGTCGAAAGAGCATCAATTAACTGGTCTTCTTTACTACTTTCTTTTCTACAACTAGAATGTGAGTGTACACACGTTGTTCGATTCTTCTCTTGGCAACATCTCCTTGCAACCACAAGAGAAAACCAAGGGCTATAGTTCAAGATATTAAACAATAACTCTATAAGAGTTACAGAGTTTCTCTCTCCGAAAAACTCTATTTAAATTTTTCTAGTAATCTAACTAACAATAAGAACAAGTATTCTATTTATAGTGGCTAGTAAAGAGTCAATTCTACTTAGATAATGCTTGTAAATTCAAAATTAGGACAAAATCCATGTCAAAATGCATGAGAAAAGCGTAACAAGATTATGCACACTGGCCTGCCGCCCAACCGGCCTACTGGTTGTACTGATTTATGTAACTAAAGTTACGATCCACCGATCGATAGAAACAAAGCACCGACTTGCTAGTCTGTACAATTCTAGAAATTTCTATATCTTATTCTACATGAGAATATTAGATAGAGCCTCAGTTTTAATTCAAATAACCCAATAGAGAAGTTATCTGATTAAAACATTTATATCCAGATTGTCACTTATCAAATGAAATATATTCAAATAATTCAACATGAATTCAACCAATAAATTAATCATGAATTATTAAATCCATTCAAGCAAATTTAAGTCAATCTTAGAATTAACATAAGTTACTAATTTATAGGAAAAAACAATTCATATCATTACAAGAAAATATATGAGCTAGCAAAAGAGACTCGATAGACATAAATAAATTAAGCTCTTATGATCATAAAACAACATGTCCCTGATAGGTACATTTTATAATAATCAACTCTATAGCTATTCTACTAAAAGCTTAGAGCTGCAGTTTCAAATTATATACATAATTACGAAACTCTAATAAGTTTAACTGTTCTTGACATATCATAATGTGCACATCATAATCAACTTAAGGATAAACTCTATTTTGCCTTCCCCATTATATTTATCTTATGTTCTTATATCTCACCATTAGAATACTTACTATCCCATAACCAATACAAATAGTATACCATTCAATTACACATATGCATTGCAGCTAAATGGTTGAGTATTCTAGTTTCCAATACAGGATAATGCTTATAAGAGAATATCATTAACTCCATAAAAGAGTTACGAATTCTATATCTATGAATAACGAGTCTACGTCAATCAAGAGTCATGTCTCCAACATACCGATATACATACTTTTATATAATTCAGGATATCACCTTTTGATATATTAAAAAACATAAGTCAAGAATACGAGCCCATTGATTCATTTCAGGATTAAGATGTAACACATATGATTATCTAAAGTGAATTTATTTATTCAAACAAAATTATTAATAAAATCAATTCATCTTTTATCCCAATCCAATATATCGTTGTCAATAATCAATATCTCTACCCGTGAAGTCCCACTCCGATGACCAAAATAATTCATCTCCTGTCAAGAATGTAGAAAACATAACAATCTTAACATGAATAAAGCGCCCAACTATATTCCATTGATTGCGTACCTTTTATATTTAGACCATTACCTTAAGATTCATGTCTTCTGCATAATCTGTCCATCGTATGCACAATCTTAAATGTTTGGATTGACAGTCTCAGACTTTTTTTGCTTATCATATATTCAACATAAATGAATATAAAGAGGAAATGTTTGATATATGAAATAAATAATAAACTTTTTATTGATTAAATGTCTCCAAAAACTATTACATTCTTTAATCCTTAGGGCACCTAATCTAGCAGTGAACACCTCAAAGCATAGCTAATGAGAAGTTTGATAGAAAGAGATGTGGGAACAATGTGAGAGAAAAAGATGGAGGGAGGAAAGAAACAAGAAAGAGAGAGAAACACGAGAGAGAGTTGAGAGGAAAACCTATGTCAAATTGAGGGTATATTATAGTCTACATAATTACTTAATTTGAACAATTGGATTAATATATAACATTTACTAGTATCATAAATTATACTTGATGCTACCAATAGTTTAAAATTATGAAATTTCCTACAATCCCCCTAGTTAGGCTGTTTAGATATTTTGTGTCTAATTTCGGGGTGGGGGGTGGTTTAAGTCTAAAATTCAAGCTCAGCAAAAGTGTATATACCTTTTTCCATACACAATTATAGTCCAATAGTTAATTAAAATGACAAAAAAAATTGAATAATAATTAGTCAAAAAATGAAAAATAAAAAAGGAGAAACCCATAACCCATCGTCGGCACCTATAAGGGCCTACTCCTATCATGCCTATCCATTTACGAGCCCAACTCCACCGTCAAAGCGTCCCTCAAATCCATCTTCGTCATCATCAATGGCTTCATTGTAATCCATATGATCGAGGCAAACTTGGTGAAGTAGTTGGAGGAGCTGTTGACACGACCAACAAAGTTCAATTGCAGAGAAGGAGGGTGAGTATCGGTGATGAAAAGAGGCTAGTGAAGAATTACAATTGGTAGGGGATAAAAATGCTCCATTCCACCAGAGTGCTCGATGAAGACGATGATGATTGTCTTTTGCAACATGGACAAGCCCAATGTTGATAAAGATATGATTTTTGCTCTCCTTCTTCACCGAAGCTAGACAAAGACAACGCCTTTTGCCACTAGGATCGGCATTCCCTAAAAAAAAATCTCTCTTTCTATCTTTCTTTCTCTAAATATTGACCTTTGGTTGTGTAACACCCCTATGTGGAGGTTAACAGTATTGAATAAATAAAAATAAACTTAGATTCAATATTATTTAAATCCATTAAACAATGCCCATGGGTCTTTAAACAAAAATAAAATTTAAAATACAAACCACAGTTTTTAGTGTAGCACCAAATATTTAAAATACAGTCATCATCACCATAGTACAATTCTCAAATAACTTAACATAGCCATCACAAAGTAAATACGAGTCTTACATAATCTAGACGAGTTACAGATTAACAAAGATCTTCCAACACGAAATCAACAATATTGTTGCTTATTCCTCGTCAAATAAGTTGCACTGAGTTCCACCTGAGAGATGTAAATATGATAGGAATGAGCATCAACATGCCCAGTAAGGAAAATCATTACTTACCTTAAGGTTTATTCATTACCATATTAAAATTGCATGGTTAGTTAATTTACATCATATACCAGATTATGAGGTTTATTATGATCATCTCTTGTGGATACCATAGTTAACCATTACCAGGTTTCACACTTATACATACATTTAAATGTTACAATTCACCATTATTCCTAGGTATCCACATTACACATAGTATCACTCAATTTATCGAAACCCAAATGGGCGTGCTTGGCCACCCTCCAAACATTCTGAGGGTATTCCGGTGAGGGAACATCAAGCCCTGAGTCCCCACCAAGTCGATTCCTGTACAGTGTGTTCTGGGACCTTCGACCCAAGGAAGCGTCATCACCTTCCTCCTATTTTATCTTTTAGGGTTACCGTGCCCAAGGACGTAACCGCCGCCCTCTTCACGTCTCACCATTTCTCAATGTTCCATCATTATTTATATAATCAATTTTCCTAACCATGCTTTCCAACTTATAACAACATATGTTAATTCATTATATTCCTCGCTGTTCAATACAGGCCGAGTTCATGTCATAGTTTCATATGTAATTCTCATATCATAACAGTTCAACATAGATATATATATCTTGTGGTAAAACAATCAATTTTACATTCCATAAAAACCTCACAAAAAATGAGTAATAGAATCCCTACCTTTCAAACTTCTCAACAATCCTTTTATCTTCGAATTCAATTAACGTAATCTCCACATACCCTCGATCCTAAGGTGTGCACAAGGACAATTAAAACTAAAGCACAACATGTAACCACATCCATAAATGAATCTATATATTTCAGCCTCTAATAAGATTTATAAATCACTTAGGATGGTTTACTTAAGGTAGACGGGTGGTATACTGCCACTAGTAGGTTTACTAGTTTTGAATCCAAAAATTGGAAAATTCGTAGAAAATAAAATATAACTCCGATTTAGGCTCATGGTAGCTCGTTGAAAAGCTTAGAATGTCTACTTTTAAAATATGTAAACCAATTTACAAAATTCATTTTCATTTAATCCCAGAATTTCAAGAAAGAGCTACTGCCCATAGAGATAATACAAGGTTTATGGAATGTTAAGTTTTTCTTAAACCCAAAGCATATTATTCTTATTCAAAATCTCAAAACTATTTAAAAATAGGCAGCATGCATTATATAATCATAATAAACATATTCTCATGAGTTTTATACTAAAATCATCATCAAATCATATCTTTAGCCTTTCTTGCAATTAATGATGAAAACATGCTTAAGTTTGTTCTTCAAGCTCAAAACTTTAAAGCATTAACTATAGAGCTATGGAAACTAGTTATAAACATTCCTAACATATTTCTAACATTGTTGTCAAACCAAAATAAAGGTTGGTTGTGGGTTTTAACTCAAGACTCAAGTTTTTGCTCATACATGCTCAAATATGCATGTTAACATAACTAAAAATTTGCATGAACTTGGAATACGAAAATCATGCATTGAACATGGAGAAAACACATATTAAAACCAAGTTTGAATTAAAGAAAACCTACCTCAAAACTCCTTTGGAAAACACCAAAGTTTGGGTTAAGAATCAAGCTTAAATTGACTCCAAAA
>CAMOHE010051448.1:0-23744 GCA_946598075.1 Artocarpus hirsutus
ATGATGATGTTCATGAAATGTTTTAAAGTTGATGATGATGATGTTTATGAAATATTTTAAATTGTGAGAATTACAATGTACTTACTAAGCATTAGCTTATTCAAGTTTTCATCATGTTGCATATAAGGGTAAGAAAGTGATGGAATAGGCGGAGGACACTATGATGGGCGTGTGAGCTAAGGAAGATGGTTGCAAATGGAAGAACGCCAAGGAAAGAAGTTTTTTTTTTAGAAATACTCTATGATTTTCGATTTGAGTATGTTTATAACTTTAAAAATATGATTTATAATTTAAGTTTAATTTTTATAAATTTTGTGAATGTTTGTTTAATGTATTTTTTTATCAATTTTCTTCCGCATTTGAAGTTTTAAAACTTGTTTTAAAAAGAATTTTTTAAGTTCAGCCTGCCGACCATGCTGGTCGGACTGTCGAAGTTTTCCAATCGGCCTGCCGGATGCCAAGCATCGGCCTGCCGATCTTGTGGATTTTGAAAACCTCATTTTGCAAGGCCTCGGACGGCCTGCCGATGGGTGACCTTCGGCCTGCCGGTTTAGTTCGGCCTGTCGAAGTTGAAAGTTCGGCCTACCGGCCGAGACATATTCAAAGAATTTTGTCTTTTGTTTTTCAAAGGCCATTTAATTTAAATAATATTAGCAAACTATTTATACAATGACTATAGAAAAGCAAATTGTTTTAATTAAGAAAGATTATGATTTCTTATGAATTGTATTTGTATTTATATATATATAAAATATATAAAAAAAATATATGTATGCAAAGATCCTGGGAATGCTTTTCCAAACTATGATTTCAAATGTATGCTATTAATTACAATAGTTTGCTACAAATAATGTTTTAACGAATGAATGTAACGTTATCTGTGACGTCCGGAAGGAGGGCGTTACAATTTCAAAAGAACAATATAAAATGAGATGTAAAAAATGATTCCCTGGCCACAAGAATGGTAGTCTTAGAAAAGCACCAAATACTTGAAAAAAGGAGTCAAAACACTGTGAGAGCCAATGAAAAAAGGTAGAGAAAACGTCAGAATGGAGCAAGACAATGGCCATTTGGAGGAGTAATACAAAATGCATTGGAAGATTGGTGAAGCGAAAAGGGGACAAGCACTACTTGGGGAATTCTTTACATCTCTCAAACAACAAGGGATGCAGAGGAAGCGTAACAAAAGAAAAAAAAAAAAAGAAAAAAGAAAAACCAAAAGATTTCAAATAATCAGATTACAAACTTTAGATTTAATAGCAGAAGAAACGTGATAACATGAAAAAAAAAAAAGTCTCAAAGAGCAACCATACACAGATCGCCATACACAAAGAGCAACCAATAAAGAGCAACCACTCTTAGAACCAAAAAAAGAAGAAAAAGAAAAAAGAAAACCAATATAGGGCAACGAATTTCAGAACAAGAAAAAAAACCAATATAGAGCATAATCAAAGCAAGGAAGGAGAAAACCCATCAAATTAATAACGAAGCTTACGGTTGCGGCGGAGAGAGCGACAAAGCTTTGAGATGAGCGGCGGAACGACGAAACGTGTGACGAAGTGATGAAGCTTGTCGCTAATCAACAAAAGAGGAGAAAATAACAAAAGCTTTCCGATTTCTAATGTGGGATATAGTATCCCATGTTTTTTATTGGGATTAATAATCCCACGTTAAGTGGGATTTTTTGTAGTCAATGGGATAAATTATCCCACATAATCCGGTCAAGCACTACTGTCAAACATGGGCTTGGGATTATTAATCCTAATCCTAATCCCAAGCCCATGAAACAAACAGGGCCTAAAAGAATTTGATATTTATGAGTTTATTTAACTCATTTTAAGCTTATTTGTTTTTTGTCATTAAATCAAAATATAAGAGGTGTTTGGAAAAATGGTGGGAACCATTTTACTATAATATGTGAGAGCTTTACACTGTAGTAATTTTTTTTTGTTATTATAACATGTGAGAGTTCTACACTGTTTATAATTGAATTTGTGGTAAAAACTGAGTGATTGGAACCATTACCAAACACACGGATAATGGTCCAAAAAATATTCTCCATCGACAGAGAATAAAAGTATTCTTCACCCTATACCTCCCAAAAAATATGTTAGCACATAATCAGATTTCTATGTAGCACTTTTCTTATTAATGAGTCTGAAATTGGATCTATGTTTGGCATTTATCTTGTTGATTATTTTATTGGTATTTCTGATAAGAATCACCTTGGAGTTTGGACTTCCGACGTGCAAAGAGAGATAATTAATTTATTTACTAGGAATTTCTGATGGCGACGACGTTGGAGTTTGGACTCGCCACATGTAAGATTCCACTGCTAGACAATCGCTTTTGCCCGGCCTTTTGAGCTTGCAACTACTAGCACAAAAAATATAAGAAATCTCTTATTGTTTTTTGGTACTGGTTGTTTGTTCTGTCATTTTTAAAATGTGAAATTTGTACTTCCTTATAAGGTCCATTTCTTGGCATGTATCATGGAGCTTGTATATCATTCTCACATGTAACAATGAGATCATTCACTCTTATTTAGAGACATAAAGTTTTAACAAAAACAATTCTAATCAAAACTGCTCTTGTATGCTTCAGTGATCGTAAAAAACAAACTACAGTGCAAAACTCTCACATGTTATAATTTTTAGTTTAAATATTTTAGTTCTAACCACACTTCATAAGCACCCTATTAGTTCGAGCTGATTTTGTTATAGTATTTTTTCTTTAAATTGTAATAGTGTTTTATCTTTTAATCGTGCTCTTAAACAAGGTAGTGGTCCTCTCTCTAGACTCCCTTCTTAAAGATTATAGACTTATCTATCATCATGTAGTAGATTGGTTAAACTAAGAAATATTACGTTTAATAAAAGTTAGCTGGCAAAAGAAGAAAAGAAAAGAGGAAAATTTTTTACTCCATGTTATTGTATTAAAGCTTCTTAGTTACAAAACAGAATTCATATTTTGTTTTTGTTTTTTTCTCTTAGGAGAGTGTAAATTAAAATTAATATGTCCTTGAAACAAAACCCGTGATAGATTATGAATTCAATTTCTGCTTCTTCTCTTGCCATGCACTAATATTATCTTCAATCTTTGCTTGTACTGTAGCATGGAAACCCGGGCACGGCTCAAAAAGGAAGAGGTTCTGCAGAGCCTGAAGAGGAGAAAAAAGCCAAATAAATAAAATTGCCATGTATGTAACCGTTTAGAAATATAGGTTTGAATTAAAGAGATGAACTAAAAAACACTGCAATGATTTAAACTTCGTGAAAAATAAAACTGTAACAAAACTGAATGGGCTCCAAAATAGCATCGATGTAAAAGATCGGATTCTCATTAAATGACCTCTAACAGAACAAAGAAGGGAGCCATTACGAAGGCCTGTACGAGGCTGTCCAACAAAGCTGTGTTAGAACACAATTGTGATCATCATTACCAAAGATCATTCATGCCAAATTATCAAGAATATTAATAAGATATAGAAGTTAACCTAAATCAATTGATTGAATGTGAATCTTGAGTTTGTTGGTCGAGAATCTTCTAAGTCTGGTACATAAATCCTCCTTCACAGAATGTTCTGTAATTTTTCTATAGATGGAAAACAGAAAAATAATATATGTATTGACTTGGGGGCCATAAACCCTAACAATTATCTTTAATTATCAATTTAGCCCATCATAAAATTAGTAATTATATTTTTTAGTCACTACACGTAGGAGGCCTATACTTAATGTTGCATTAAAAAACCCAAAATTTAAATTAATCACTTTTAATTAGATAACCTTATCGATAGCCTTTAATTCATATTTACTTAATATATTAGTCAATATATTGGATTTATTCCGACAAGCTGGTGCCCTTTTCTGTAGACCATACAGAAATATTTTAGCCCATAAATGCAAGGAAAGAGCCATAAATTAATAATGACAGTAGCAAAATTTTGGTCACCTCAAATGCCCCGTGCCCAATAAACTGTCCTGTCCAACACACAATCTGAGCCACTAGAACAACCTGATAGTTCACCGTATATATCATCATCTGGAATACTTGGCTTATAAAAGATACTAAAAAGGGGAAAAACCTGGGCATTATATAATAAGGATAATTGTATGGTAGAGGATAAAAAAAATCTACTAGTAGGATAATTCACAACCCCCAAATCCTCGTTTAAGTTCTACAAAATCTATTTTATTTTTCTATTTTAATATGATATCAATCTTATTATCATACTTAGTAGAGTCATATGACCTGAAGATTAAATATTTATATCATTAGCGGTAAGGTGTTTTTTCACCTATGATAAACATATTT
Source organism: Artocarpus hirsutus (assembly GCA_946598075.1). Classification (NCBI taxonomy): domain Eukaryota; kingdom Viridiplantae; phylum Streptophyta; class Magnoliopsida; order Rosales; family Moraceae; genus Artocarpus; species Artocarpus hirsutus. The sequence continues at coordinate 4,318 of CAMOHE010051448.1, forward strand.
ATTAGCGGAAGACGTACGCAATTTGTGAACGAATTAAGATTAATAAGTCCTTTTGATCAAGTTTCTATATCTAAAAGATGAACTTAATTCCCATTTTTGGGAATAAAACTATGTTCAATATAATGCCAAATCCACCAAACCAGGCCAGACACAATAAACAAATGAGTGAGCAGAGAGAATAAAAACTGGTCACAATCCAAAGTTGTACCTTCCAAGCGAGCGAAAATCCAAGAAAGCTGGTAAGAAAACTGCTGGTGACCCAACAAAGCATACAAAGAAGAGCAGCCAAGGAGCCAGCCTTTGGTTCCAAACAGATGTAGAACACCGAATAGATGATGGCCAACAAGAAGCCAAAATTCAAAACCAAAGCAAAATTGCTTCCCAAAATGGAAAACTATATAGGAGGAAGATTGAAAAGGGAAGGAGTGAAATAGAGGATGAGAAGAGCGGTGAAGAGGATTGGCCAGACGAGCAACATGTGTATGGCGACGTTGGTTGGGTTGCTGTGATAAGCTCCATAGAAAGCGAAGTGCTTTTCCAGATCAAACAATCCAATCTTTCCCATGAAAAAATTTCTGGGAAAATCAAGAGAGGAAAGAAAATTTTGTGGGATATTGGATTTTTGGTTTATGATTATTGAATTTTTTTTTTAGGGGGTCGGCCGACGATTATATATGATTATATATTATATGTACTAGCTGGGATCCACGTCCTACAAACGTGCGCGAGCAGAAACAAGACTAATCCTATGCTTTTTAATATATATATATATATATTAATTGTTATCTCAAAAAACAAATAATAATCAAAACTAGAAATTATATGTTTTCAAAGTAATAATGATCATTTTTTTTTATATTTTAGTAAAATACTAGTCTTTTTTTAATATATAAATAGTATATAGATTTTGTTAATATGTATTTTAGAAAGTCTCATTAATCAGTTGGGGAAAAAAAAAAAACCAATGGCAATCTGTTTTTCCCTTAAGAGGTGGAGAAGGAAAGCTGGTTATTTGATGTTAAATATTAGATGAGCTTTATACATGACTTTGACAACCTGTAGACTCGATAAATTTAAAAGATGTAGAACTGAATCACGACGTGTCAAAAAGGATATAAATCATTTGGATCAGTTTAAGCCATAATATTTAACTAGGTAAAAATAATAATAATAATTTTGAGCTATTAGATTGATTCAAAAGTTGGTTGAAGTATAAAAACTATTCCCACATTTTTACAGACTAATGATATATAATATATAGTAAAGATGATAACATATACACTATTTTATTTTAACCTTATCCATATATGGTATATAATATAATAGTTGGTTGTTTTAACATATACACTATTGTCTCTTCAAGAAGATTTTCTTCTTCTGCTCCTCCTTTCACAAGTGAAACTAATGGCGACCTTATCAGAGGTGACAACCTTATCGCAGGTTCTCGTCAATTCAACTTCCCACAATGATGGGCGTCACCAGCTTCTCATTATCATAGAGAAAAACAAGGTCCTTCCAATGGCAAACTTATTGAGATGGCGACTTTATCGAAGGTCATTACCGATTCTTCTGATAATGGTGGTTTTCATAAGCTTCTTATTTGTTAGAATACTTTAAATTTACGTTAAGATTTATAGGTCCTTTGAATCCACCAAAAAAACCACAAGTATTTATAGGTCCTTTGAATCCACCAAAAAAACCACAAGTCAAGTTTCAGTTTCAAGTAACCCTTGTTAATGATTTCTCTTACAAAATTTAAATTATTATAGTATTTTTAGTTTAAACTTTCAATTCTAACTCATTTTTTAAATAACATATTATATCATACTTGCATTAAGATTGGGGAATAATTTAAAAATACTAGGAATTAAATTTGCCATGTTAGATTTGTTTTAGGGTGTTTGGCAATGGTTTCCACCACTCAGTTCTCACCACAAACTCAGTTATAAACAGTAAAAAGTTCTCATATGTTACAGTAACAATAAAAAAAATTGTTATAGTGTAAAACTCTCACATGCTACAGTAAAAGTGGTTCCCACCATCTTTCCAAACACCTACTTAGGATTTGAATCCTATCCATAGAACTTTTATGTTACGTTTAGTGGAGGAATTGAATAGTATTTTTCTGCAATCGTAATAAAACATTATTATTCATTCTCTCTTTTTTCTCTTCTTTTATTTTTTATTTTTTATTTTACATTGGGTAATCTCAAATGGTATTAGAACTTTCTTCTCTCTTACGATGATGACTATATGTTTTGTTGAGTAATTTAAGAATGGGTAAATTTTACAAATTCCTCTCAAATTAAGTCACTTGTGTCAATATGGTTCATGAATTTTAAAACGTATATATTGTGTCCTTGAACTATAATATTGCTCCAGATTCACCATTTGAACTTTAAAACATATTGTTTTTTAGATGAAATTGCTGAATTTTGAATGATTTAAGATTGGACATGATACTTAGGGATTAATATGAATGTCTTTTTTACTTTAAATGAACTAATTCGGCACCAAATTCTTGTACATTCTATTTTTAGAGTACCTACTCAAAAGCAAAAAAAGATGAAGGAAAAGTAGAAAATATACTGTAATTCAAGTTGGTTTTTTAAGGTTTTGAGTAAACCGATGAACTTATCCTTTTAATAAGCACATTAAGTATTATTTTCTCAAAAAAAAAAAAAAACATGTTTCAAAGTTTAGGGAGTGAATATATATAGTAGTATTATAGTTCAAGGTTCAGCATGTTTCAAACGTAACTTTTATGTTACGTTTATTGGACGAATTGAATAGCATTTTTTTGCAATCGTAATAAAACATTATTATTCATTCTCTCTTTTTTCTCTTCTTTTTTTATTTTGCATTGGGTAATCTCCAATGGTATTAGAGCTTCCTTCTCTCTTAAGATGATGACTATATGTTTTGTTGAGTAATTTAAGAAGGGTAAATTTTACAAATTCCTCATTTGTGTCAATATGGCCTATGAATTTTAAAACGTATATATTGTGCCCCTAAGCTATAATATTGCTCCAGATTCACCCTTCGAACTTTAAAACATAATGTTTTTTAGATGAAATTGCTGAATTTTGAAAGATTTAAGATTGGACATGATACTTAGGGGTTAATATGAATGCCTTTTTTACTTTAAATGAACTAATTCGGCACCAAACTCTTGTATATTCTATCTTTAGAGTACCTATTCAAAAGCAAAAAAAGATGAAGGAAAAGTAGAAAACATTCTATAATTCAAGTTGGTTTTTTAAGGTTTTGAGTAAACTGAGGAACTTATCCTTTTAATAAGCACATTAAGTATTATTTTCTCATAAAAAAAAAAAAACATGTTTTAAAGTTCAGGGGTGAATATATATAGTAGTATTATAGTTCAAGGTATAGCATGTATGTTTTAAAATTTAGTGGGTATTTTGACACAAGTGACACAATTCGGGGGAATTCTTAAATTTTTCCTTTCAGAATTTTCTTGTCGTGCAACTACATGTCGTGTCTGCCTCCTCTCCTATAAATTTTGTTATATTCTAATTAGGATTCACAATCCCAGAATCCTGATCATAGTTAGGCCGCAGGCAGGAAGGGCAACATATTATCAAGGAGCTGAGAATACGAGATGTTGCAGCTTCCAGCATATTTATCATCCCTTTGTTTAATTTCATTCTCTCACCGCTTCTTTGATCGGCTTGTGTTAGACATTTGCATTACCCCACCCTTGTTTGGCCCTCTGTTTTATTCTAGACTTGCAAACTTGTTAAAGAAATCACACTCCAGCCACATTTATGTTTTATTTTTTGTTTTGGTTTTAGTTGGCAAATTATCGATAATTCTTTGCAGTTGCACCATAAGTTTGAAGAGGGGAGTAAGAATTATTTAGATTTATATTAGGATTTATTATTATATTTGCATCAGAATTAAGATTATTTAAAATACTAGGAATTGAATTTACTTTCAAGTTAGATTTATTTGAGGAACTATAAATAGAATTTTTATGTTATTTTTATTGGAGGAATTGAATAATATATATTTTTTTCAATCACAATAAAACCTTAATACTCTCTTTTTTCACTTCATTTCTATTCCACACTGGGTAATCTCACATGCACCATTGTCACAGAGAACAACCAATGCTTTTGGTATAATAAAGAAAAATTAAAGCTACACAGTTGTAGTTCTTTTTTGGGTTACGTTTAGGGAGACGTTAAAACTGGTAAAACTAGTGTAAGAATCTCACGAGAAACTTGAATATAGTATAAATTATTATGCAAAGTTAATACGACAACAAGTTGACTTCAAGGCAAGAATCTTACGAGAAACTTGAATGTAGTATAAATTTTTTTGCAAAGTTAATACGACAACAAGTTGACTTCAGTGTAAGAATCTCACGAGAAACTTGAATGTGGGATAAATTCTTATGCAAAGTTAATACAACAACAAGTTGACTTTAGCGTAAGAATCTCACGTAAAACTTACATGTAGTATACATTCTCATGCAAAGTTAATACGATAACAAATTGACTTCAGTGTAAGAATCTCACGAGAAACTTGCATGTAGTATAAATTCTTATACAAAGTTAGTAAGACAACAAGTTGACTTCAGAGGAGCTAAGCTCAAAAATTTGTATTGATGCAAACTTAATCATGAGGTCTTAAAAAATGAATTATCATGTGGATCAATTTAAGTTATTGCATTAAACAAAATTAAAAAAAAAAGAAACAATTTTTAACCAGGAGATTGATTCAACTTTTAGTTGAAGTACAAGAGGCATTCCCTCTTCTATATTAAAAGAGATACAAGATATATCTATCTTTTTCTTTTTCTTTTTTTGCTCTTTATTCATTTAAAACAATAGAAAAAGAGTTGAGCAGAACATGGAACATTATAGTCGAAGTCCATTTTGCATTTCTTGAGGTAGTTTTATAATTCTTTGCTCCGGCTATGCGTTTTTCAGGTGTGGTTGTCATTCTAGTCATGCTCATGGTCACCACCCTTTTTATTGACATTGTTGATGATCGTCATTTGGAGAACACCACTCTTCCTTGTTGGTTTCTACTTTTTTTTTTTTTCTGTAATAGAAGGAGTTTATATGAGGGCTGCCTTGACTAAAATCCTGAAGAAGGGTGGATTCCTATTGCCACATCTCTTATTCTAGCGTTCATTATGTTGGTTGATTTTACAATGGGGGGTTTGCCACTTGCCCACAAGGCACTGTGAGTGTTATTTGGAGGACTAGTTACATCCCCGTTGCAGGTATATCTTTCAATGCCATTGAAATCGCCGACCGAATTGGATTGTTTGGGTCTAAAAATATTCCCCAAATAATCCTCTTTGGTCGGCGATTTCAATGGCATTGAAAAACATACATGCAACGGACATGTGTCTAGTCCTCTATATACCATTCACAGTGTCTTTTAGGCAAGTTGCAAATCCCCCATTGTAAAATCAACCAACATAATGAGCGCGAGTTAAGAGATATGGCAATAAGAATCCACCTACCTTCAGGATTTTAGTCAAGACAGAGCTCATACAAACTCCTTCCATTACCAAAAAAAAAAAAAAGACGAAGTAGGAGAGGCCAACAAGATAAAGTGGCGTTTCTCCAAATGGTGTTCCCTGACAATCGGACTTGTCGTTGATGCATCTTTATGACACTCTTAGCCACGCGGTTGGCACACGGAGGAGTATTGAATCCATTAATCACACTCCTCCAATGACTCTAGCTCATGATGTTTAGTAGTTAGTTTACTCAACCCTGTTTATCTGCTAGGTCGTTCGGGAATATGGTGATTTGAAGTAAAAGTATAAAAATATTGTAAACATTGCAGCATCTAAGAGGAGATACCGTTGAAAACACGATCTAAGTAAATATTTTCACTTAATAGATTTGTTAATTATTTCATTTCTATAAGTAAAATTAAAACTAAAGTTAAAGTGGGGCATTAGAGAATGGAATTTGAGAATTTTTATAAAAATGATTGATTTGTTTAATCTTTTCAAAGTGTATTAGTTGGTTGGTGAGATCTATAAATGTGACAAGTGCAATATATTTACTCTTTTTTAAAAAGTTTGTTCTTGAAATTAAAATATACTATTATTGTTTTAAGTTAATCACTTCACAAGTCCGAGCTTAATTTAGTGGGTGAATTAAAGAAGTACCACTTTCATACTCATTAAATTGAGAGATGCAGTTTTTTCCAGATCCATTCAAACAGATCACTTATAATGCTAAAAAACCAAATCTACCTTCAAAAAACCTAATTTATACATTCAACAGTTTTTATATACTATTTCTCTCTCCTCAACATTCATGCATCTTCTCAACGTGAGGCCGATCTTGATCTCACGAATGTCTCAAGCTGATTTCACAAAGCCTGTCATGAATAAATCGTCTTCCATCGACGGCCAGTCCAAGTGGAGTTGAAGCCGGAACCGTCGAGGTGGGTTCAGAATGAGGTCCACAAATCTGGTTGTAGTGATGTCCTTGCCATTGAACACTCAATCTCAAGAGCTCCAATGATGCCAGAGCCGATATATGGCGTTGAACACTCTGTCTTGCATTGGTTTTTCATAAGCTTCCCATTATCATAGAGAACAACAAGTCCTTCCATTGGCTATCTTACATGATGTCCTTCCATTGGCTATCTTACATGCTAATAAGTTTTAACTATCATAGTGTAAGCTCTTACATGCAACAGTAATGTTATAGTGTAAAGCTCACACATACTATGGTATTTAAGTTTCAACATCAAGTTCTAATTTAGTATCCAAACACTCTCTTAATCCGAGCTGTTGACTTTATTGGTGATTGTCGTTAATTCAACTTAGTCTTCATAAAGAACAACCAATTTTTGACTTGTCGTCCTTTCGGATTAGAGACTGTCAAAACTTATAGTAAAACTAGTGTAGGATTCTCACAATTAATATGTAAATTTAATTTAGTATTCACCAAAAGCCTTTCTAATTGCTTTCCCTTCTCCAAAGATAAGCACAGCTACGACACAAAGGACCATTAGAGTATAGTTGACTGCAAGGGATTAAACTCACCTCCATTGCTCGAAGGTAAACAACCAAGCAACACATATTGCTTTATCATAGAAAGGACGGCTGATATAAGTGACTGGCTTGCAACCATAGCAGCCATGCTGAAATGACAAACACAGACCACTATACCTTTGTCGGCATAAAATTGTTGGTACCATCATCATAGTCATTCGGATTATTGATTAAATTCTTGACCTAATCAAGAATCCAAACAATTATGATGATGGCTTCTATAAATTTATATCGACAAGGACATACTGGTAAATGTTTGTCATTTCAACGTTGGCTGCAATAGTTGCAAGCCAGTCTCTTATATCGGCCACATTGCAATCTGTGGTGCTTGGTTATTTTCTCAGACGAAGATTGTACACACATCACAAAGCAATGAAGGCGAGGTTTACTCCCTTGTAGTCAACTGCACTCTAATGATCCTTTGTTTTGTAGCTGTGCTTATCTTTTGAGAAGGGAAAGCAATCAGAAACGCTTCTGGTGACTACTAAATTACCTTTACATAATAAGTTAGACTATATTCAAGGTTTTTGCGAGAATCTTACCGTAGTTTTACTATAAGTTTTGATAGTCCCTAATATAAAAGAACTACAAGTTAAATGGTTTCAATTTTTCTTTACCATACCAAAAAGGACTTGGTTGTTCTTTATAAAGACCATCATTGTCGAAAGTTGAATTGACGACATTCTCCAATGAAGTCACCACAGCTCGGATTAAGAGAGTGTTTGTAAACCAAATTAGAACTTGATGTTGGAACTTAAATACTATAACATGTAAGAGCTTTACATTGTAGCAAACTTTTGTTTTTCACTGTTTCATGTGAGAGTTTTACACTTAGCAGTTGGAACTTATTAGCATATAAAATAGCCAATGGATGTATCTTGTTGTTCTCTATGACTATGGGCATTTTTTGAAAAGCCACCATTGCCGGAGGTGGTGATTGGACTCACCTTATGGAAAGGAGAAGGAGCAGAAGGAGAGAAAGTTTGACTTAAGAAACAGCAATAAAACGACCAAACGAGTATACTTTTGTCTAGATCAAAAAATCCAATCTTCCTGATGAGAAAATTACTCCGGGATAACCAGGAAGGAAAGGAAAATTTTTGTGGGATATTGTTTCTTGCCTTTTCTCTGCATAAGAGTTGCTTTTATAATTTTTTGGAATCAAAGGTAGAAAGAAGTATGGTCAGTCATGAAAATATGGAGGATTGCAAGAGAGACAAATATGGATGATTGCAAGAAGTATGGTCAGTCATGAAAATATGGTGGATTGCACGCGTAGTTGATGAATGGAGACAAGGACTAATACCTAACTGCTTACCAAGAAAAATATCAAATTACTGATCAAGTATTATGAAAAGTTCAACAATAACAAATTTTCATTAATTTAATTTGCGAGTTATTAATGCATTTTTCCAACAACTTCCAAAGCCACGCTCTTGTCATGAACATAAAATAATATAAACCGCTAAACAATTACAAACTTTGGCAGGTGGAAGGAAGTATTGCTTAGTAGTTTGCATTATTTCTCTAGGTTTACCTTTTCTTTTGAGTAGGAAAACGATGTCGATTTTCATGTAAAAATGTTGAATCTTGCACCCCAACAAGACCAAACACCATACACGCTTAGAGTACTATCACTTCAAGAGAGTATTTTTCAAATTTGAGTATGCTATCTTTTGAAAATATGTGAGTTTATATTTAGAATTAGATGATCAAATAAAAAGGAAAACACAAAAAAAAAAATGTGAACTAGAAAAAATGAGAAAATTTGCTGATAATAAGTATTATAAATAGGCTTGATCATATTAATACAAGTTATATTCACAGAATTTGATAAATTGCTTAATAATATCAAATCTCCTAAAACCCAAGGATTTCTTGATTTAAAAACAAATACAAATAAAATGAAAAGTACTAATTGTAATGCATATGAACTTTTTCTAAGGTTAATGAGACAAATGATCTAATTATATTTATTGAATTAAAATATGACTTTAGTTTGTAATATTCTACGTATGTCTAAAAATAATATCATTGAATTAATTATAATATAGTTATATAGTACAAAAAATGATATTATTAAAATTGTTATATTGAATTTCAGTTTTATAATAATAATTTGATTATCTATGGTAAATTTTTCTTTTTTTAGACAACTTACAAGAATGCCCCTCAAATATACCACCTTATTAAAAATGCCCTAACAAAGCACTTTTAAAACTGCTCCTTTACCAAAAATTGAGGATCTTATTTAAAGACCAAATTATCCTTCCTCCCAAAATGAAACTTGCCAAGTTTCATCCCAGAACCTGCTAGAACCTGTTAAGTTCTATAGTGGAACAAGTTTCGTCATGGAACTTGTCGGAACTCGCGTATGGTCGTTGGAGTAAGATGCTAGAATGTAATCTGCTTAGTTTCAACTTAGAACCTACCAGATTCTAACATTTTTTTTGAAATAAAAAAAAGCTAACGGCCTCCGATTGCCAGCGCAAGTGCTGGCTTGTAACCTACTAGGTTCTAACTTGGAGCTAACTAAATTCTAACATATTTTTTTTTAAACAAAAAAGCATCAACCATCTTTGGTTGCTGGCACAGGGTGTCGGAGCTTAATGGAACCCGTGGGACCCACCAAATTCGGTCCTGAAACTCATTGGATTTTGCTAGATTTCATCTAAAAAATCACTAGAATTGCCAAATTTCGTCCTAGAATTCGCCAAAACCTGCAAGGTTTCAACATGAAACCAATTAGATTCCGTCCAAAAAGTCATCAAAAAGCGCCAGATTGTGTCCCAAAACTACTGTGGATACTTGTTGGTGTCTGTTGCAGATACCACCGTGGTTAACCCTGGCGAATACCAACGTGGTTACCGACTGGTAAATGTTAAGACTAGCGGCATCGCAACTGTTTCCGACATAGGGAAATCACAAATATGCACAAAAAATCACAAAAGCAACAAACACAATAACCAGATGAAAAATACATGAAAAAAATCAAATCTATATCTCTTCTTAACTTCTTGAGCCATCGGATATGCTTCTAGTTTTCTGTTTTTTTTTTAGGAAAACTTTCGTTAAAATTGATTTGCTAAAAAAAATTAGAAACAATCAAAGATAGAGCATCTGGATGGATTGGTCTCTCAGCATTAGAGGTTCGAATCGGAGGGCGTAGGGGAAAAATGATGTTGTCTTACATGGATCTAGATCATCAGATCGAGCATCTAATTAAGTGCAAGTCGTTGCCGAAGGCTGAGGTGAAGATGCTCTATGACTAGACGAGGGCAATTCTAGCGGTGAGGGACCTCGATGTTCACATCAGCATCGTCGCGATAGATGAAGAAGGAGGAGATTGTACGGCTGATGAGACTGTGAAAATATACATTTCTTAAAGCTCAAATTAATCATTTTGCATTTACATTTCTCGCTAAACTCTTTAATTAAAAGCATTTGTGTGAAATAGTATTTTAGTATCTTAGTGTCAAAATATGTTTAAAATCATGTTTTTAATATGTTTTTATGTTTAATAATATTTTCGATAATTTTTAAATGCGTGAGTTAAGTAATTAATTAGTTTGAAATTAATTAAAATAGTAAAAATAATGTGCGGTAATTTTTTTTTAGTAAAATATGTTTTAAGTTTGTAAATATATTTTAATATATTTTTAGTAATTTTTAAAATTTTTTTCGAGCCTTAAAAATTGTATCAGTGCAAAACCAAAAAGGCTCAAAATTTTAAAAGTTTGTAATTATTTTTAGTGTGTTTTGTGCATTTTAATCTAAAATAAATATTTTTATAATTATTGAAAATATTATTTTTGTAAAATAATTAATTTTGTTTCAATTTTATATTTTTAAATTTAAAATCTAGAAGAAAAACGGAGCAAAACGACATCAAAATGGGAAAAATCATACAACAAACGCTCAAGAAAACAATTAAAATTTGAATTTTTAAACTTTTGGACATGTGGCGCAACCTCAGCCATAGGATCAGCTGCCAAATGCCTAGCTGTCGTCGGATTAGATGAGGCATGTTAGTGCATCATTCACGCGTCATCGGGTGGTCAAGCGAAGGTCCACAGGGGCATCTGCTTGTCCAATCTAGTGTGGCTGTGTGTATTTGAATCCCGTGACCTCAAATCTTGTTTGTTGAATCTTCAACCCAACGAATAAAGTAAAGCATCCAAGGAGGAAGTCATCTTCGGCTTCTTTGACTCTATTTGAGCCACCGTTTGTCCAAGTCTGTGTGATGGATGCTCAAGATTGCGTTATTGTTGGTACTGACTGCCGCCGCGAACAAACCTTAACTTGCATACCAACGAGCTGTTTATGTTTTTGAAATTTAGTTTTTTAGTTTATGTTTTTTGTAAAATAGTTTCCAATTTATATTGTAAAAATTATGTTTAATAATTTTTGGAGTTTTTTTATTTCAATTATGTATTTTTAACTTTTCCTTTTAGCTGAGGAGAGAGGAGACAATTCTGACAAAATTAACTTGATTATCGACGACATAGACTGATACAGATAATGTTTGAGAGAACCTTGATTAGTCGTAGACAGAGAATGGCTTGGTAAATGCTTAACTTATTATCTTGGTTAATATTTTAGTTAAGTTATGTTAAAATGTTGCCTATTTATTAAGTTATGCTTTTGTTACATTATAGACATGAAATGATACAATAAATGCTTGGTGACTCTTAATTTATTTCGACATAGGATGACATAGTGTATTCTTAAACCAACTAATAAATAAACAGAAAAACTAAAATATATTTAATATAATTGTTAGAACAGAACCTTTAAACCTCAGCCCTGTTATTATTGTTGTTTTACTCCTTTAAATTGCCGTTGTTATTGTCGTTACTTTGCTTAAGTTAATTTAAATTGTTTGCATTTCTTGTTACTAAAATTCTAAATTATCAAAATCTGAAAATGAAAAATTTTGTAAAAATGTGTAAATATTGTAAATATATTATGTGAATAATAAATATTAATCTTCATATTTTTCAGCTTAAATAAAAAGAAGAAGTTAATATAATATATGTACTGGAACTGAATAAAATCCTTCCTTATAGGTTCGACCTCAGATTTACCGAGTAAGTATTACTTGAGACAACCTTATACTTAGGGTTGTTTTAGAATGCGTTAACAGACTTGAGATCAAGGATCGACTTCAGACACAATGAGCATTTATTACTTGTGACAACTTTATACTTGAGGTTATATCGAATTGTACTTTTCAATACCGAACAATGGTTGATCGACCTCGATAATCTTCGTTGGCAACATGATTAGAATAAGAGTGAGGTGGTGATGGCGATAGTGGAGGCTATCGGAGGAGAGAGAATGAGAGAGAGGTCAAGAAAACAAGAGGAGAGAGAGCACGCAGAAGGGAGAGCAAAAGATCTGAGAGGGAGAAGAAGGAAAAAAAAAAAGGCATTAGGGTTTTTTGGTTTTAATTAGGTTAAAAAAGTCACACCATAAATCAAAATAAAAACAAAAAATAAAAAATGAGCAATCTTGAAAAGTCAAAAAGATTAAGGCATTTCTAACAAGAGGGTGTCCATAATGCACCTAGTGTTTTTTAATTTTCCCTGATAACGCCTTTTGTCTTGACCGTGACAACGGGAAGCTCAATGCTCAAAACCCCACCAAGAGGATAATGAAAACCCCACCTGGGGAAAAGGTGAGGTCCATGTTGGATTAACGGGCAAGACGGTCAGCCACAAAAACCTGCCGCAAAATCCACAAACAAGGCAATTCCCACTTCCAAAATTCCAAAGAATTATCCTCTCCACAACATTATTATGAACTTTTGACCCCAAAGAAAGCCATGACCAGCTTCACTAACACCGCCATTCTCCTCCACGCCCGTATCAACATTAAGCTCCAACCTCACCACCTCCCCAGCACCACAATCCGAGCCTCACTTCACGGCGAAGAAAATACAACATGTCGTCGCCGTATCTTTACAACACTCTTAGCCACGTCGTTGCCACTTGGAGGAGTATTGAATCCAGCCACCACGCCAATGGCTCTAGCTCAGAATTGGGGTACTCGGTCGTTCATCAAGGAGCGGTTTTTTGAGCCCGGTTTGTCACCAGAGGACGCGGTGGCTAGAATCAAGCAAACCGCGGAAGGGCTACATAGCATTAGGGACATGTTGGAGAGCATGTCTTGGAGGTATGTGTTGTTCTACATTCGACTAAAGTCGTCCTATCTTTCTCAGGACCTGAAGAATGCCATGACTACTTTGCCCCAAGGCCGGCGAAAGGATTATGTTAAAGCTGCTAATGAGTTAGTGGATAACATGGCCGAGGTAACACATTTGTTAAATTACTCTATCTTAAAAATTTGTAGTATTTAATTGTTAATTAAGAAGCTCACTTTTTTTGCGTAAACGCATTCAAATTATATATGAGTATGCTTGATTGATTTTGTTAAGTCATAGTGTGTTAAAGAATAACTCAATGATATATAGATGTGTGAGTGTGTGTGTGTGTGTGTGTGTGTGTGCATATCATCTTTATTAATGCATTAAAAAAATAAAATTAAAGTTATGGGAAAGTTGATGTGTGGCGTGTGCTGTGCCCCATAATTTGTTTTAGTTTGTTGGATAAAGAATATACACATGCATCATAATCAAGACTTTTTTTTGGCTGAATAAATTAATATTAATTATCAATTATTCTAATTAGGCTTTGCCTCTTAGATGAATATTATTTTAGTTCTGAATGATCAATTATTAGTCTTATTATGTGTTAGATTTTGAAATCTAAATTGCTTAATTTGTGCTAATTAATGTTTGTTTTCTAGTTTGATTATTACGTTCGCACGCCAAAGGTGTATGAATCATACTTGTTCTACGAGAAGACATTGAAATCAATAGACAACGTTGTGGCATTACTGGCCTAATATAGAAGGTGTGTTTCCAATACTGTAAGCCACCAATGTGTTTTAATCAGCTGCCTCTTATTTTTCCTTTTTTTTTCTCTCTCTTTTTTTTTTTTTTTTTTTTTTTTTGTTTTTGCATTTTGTTATCCTTGTGTAAATTTTTGCAGCACGATGAAAGCTGAGAATTAATCATGTAAAATAATGCAGATCATTTTGATGAAAATAGAGGGCACTAATAGAATATAGCTTCAATTTCTGTTGCGAAGAATTTAGGGGCATTCAGCCAAACTTTCGGGGTTTGGTTTTCCAAATTGGCTAAAAATTAAACCAACCGACTCAAGTAAACCCCTAACATATATCAAATTTCAAACCTTGTAACTTTATTTTATTCTTCTTCAATCAAACAAAAGCAAGTTAACAAATAATAAACATGCATACATGAGATTTATGATCGTCTCATAAATAATTAGTGTCGAGAGAGGGACACAGATGTTACGATGATGATGAGTATGACGGCCGTCATAGAGACAAAGGAGCCTATGAGAGAGCCAGAGATGCACTCGCAGAAGCTCCTGTATTGTCGGCAAATTGGAAGCCTGTTGCTGAGTACGTTCCCATCATGCGCCAGGCTGACTATAGCGCAGCGGCTGAACCTCCAGCAGTTAGAACACCCATCATCACCTAATTGATCACAAAATCAATTAATACTTAGGCTTTCAGAATTATTATCAAACAATATCATATGACTTCAGAAACAAAATAGAAATTTGGGTAAAGAAAATCAATGTGTTTGCAACATGGTAGAAAATAAAAATAACCAGTTTATCCACAATTTTCACATGGTGTCAAATATGACCAAGAAAATCCTACTCTTTACCGCAGCACTCTTAATGATATGGACCAAAGAGAGGCAGAGAGAAACCACAAGATATCCGCACATAACAGAGTTGGCGTTCACAAAGAACCTGTCAAACATAAACACGAGTAAAAATACAACTACATTAATTAACACTAATTCTGTAATTAAACAACTTAATTATATATATATATATGTATAAATTAGTTCATCAATTAAGCAAGTGATTGAACTAACGTAAATGTGGGAAGGTCTTTATAGACGGCCCTGAAGCGTGTGAATCTCGTGACAAAAGGAAGTGTCTGTCTAGGAGTTCCCATGGCTATGGCACTTGCTACAATTCCAAGAGCCGCAATTACTCGCAGAATGAAATCTAACAGGGACAGCCCTTTGATCACACTTCGGCTTGGTGTTGTCGAATCCTTCGAAATCTCACCGGCTTCAACCTTTTCTCCCTTCATTTTCTTAGTGATTGGTAAACTCTTGAGAAGATTTTGTATCAAGTATTTTTTATTAGCATTGCATGCTTGTGGAGATGAAGTTTAAGGCACCCATTTATACACTAATTAAGGTTAAGCAAACCTTAATTTCCACCAATAAGACTCAGCCTTAGTGGGTTAACGTAAATTTAATTAATTAGGTTTGCCAAGCTCCAATGGCTTAATTCGTGTTTTTTGCTTCTCTAATTAATTATTAAGCATCCTATTTCTAAATAATATAATCAATATTTGTTTATAAACAACATTTTTTTTCATATTTTGGGTGCGAAATCCTACAGCTTTATATATCTATTTCGTGTCCAATAGAAATTAATCTTGGCTTTTCTCCATCTCCACTAATGTCTTCAACAAAGGGTTACACATCGCTGCTCATATTATTAATATCAATTTTTTTTTTTTTTAATGTGCCAAAAGTTAATGTTAAACTCTTACTCTTGCATGTGTCACACACCGACATACTAGACATAGTTATTTGCGAAGTACTAATTATATATTTTCATAAAAAGTACTAAATTTGTATAATATATAGTCCAGCTACATGTGCTTGCTCGCTAACTTAACTGTACTAGAAAATGCCAGCTTATAGATTCGACCGTTTGTAGAGCGTGCACATGTGTTTGAATTGTACAGCTTAGAAATTGGCACTAATAATTTGAATAATATTGATGGGATGTCAAATTTTATCTCAACCTTTTCTTTTATATAAAAAAAAATTACCCCTACTTTTTAATATTTGAAATGTGTGAGTTGTCGTTATGTTATTATTAGAAATTTAAAGATATCATATCAATTAGTATTAAAAATATACATCTACCAATCTAAAAATGAGAAATCACTTGTCACATATAAAAAAGTTGGGACCTAGCATTAGTTTTTACCATTACTCATATACCGTGTGTAATTTAAATATAAACCAACCTATATATACTGTGTGAGTTTTAACCTAGGAAAACTTATAAAGTATTTGGTAACTTGATTCGAATCAAAAAAATTTTAATTTGAATCAATTTTGTTATAATATTTTTCTTATAAATTTAAATTGTTACTGTGTTTTTAATATGAAAATTCGAGCTACCTGAACTTAACGCCCTTTTTAATGTACCATGCATGCCTATTTTGATAATTAAAATTTTTATTTTACAAAACAAAACTACTTTTACCAATTTTGATAACATTGTCAAATGCATACAGCACCAAGCATTGGGGAACTTTCTTATCTGCCGGAAGTATGTAGCTTTTTATTCACATTAGCGGCCACTAAAATCTTATTTTACTTTCCTTATTTTATTTTATTTTATTTTTTGTGATGTGATCTTCTGAGAGCCTATCATGAAGATTTTGAGGTTCAACACGGAAGAATTTCAAAGAGGATGGGTATGACGGCCACAAACTTGATTTCGCTGTGGACTAATGCTATGATTTTTCGTTGTTTCTTTGCAGTGAAAAGCTCTATTTATAGGAGAGGGGCTGGTTTTTCTAGTGGCTATCTTGGTCCGAAAACCTCAAGGGGCTTTGGAGGACCACTTAGAGGACGTTTGAAAATATAGTTCGAAACTAAATGTTTAAACTAAAAATACTGTGACAATTTAAATTTTACGAGAGAAAATACTATATCAAAAAATAGTTTGAGCTAAAACTTTTTGATTTAAAACTGATGCTTCCACATGCGTTCTTATACACTTCATTATCCTTCTAGTTCATGCTGATTTATACGTGTAAAGTTCAAGAAACACAAAATAGCATGGAATGCAGAGAAAACAAATTAATTCTAGTTGATTTAAGTCTTCCAAAGATTCCTTGCTATCTTTGGAGGTTTGATCATCCTTCAGACCTATTTTATACAGGTTGCTAACCTATTTATGGCAGGATTGACTTGGCTGGAAGCCAGTTCAAAAGGTTGCAGAGGCGGTCATGTGATTCAGGTTTTTTTACCTCTTTTTTGATCTTTAGAGATATGAGAATTTTGTCATGTAACTAAATGGAAAGGCTCTAGAAATGGTTATGGGACCTATTTCACCATCACTCATCTCTCCTCCTGCCCAAAAATTTATTTTACCTACCAAGCGAAATCAAAACCAATTGAGATCGATAAATGGGCCCATTTACTTACTCATATCTCCCTAGATCATACTCAAAATTTCTCGAAGCATGACTTTCCTACTTTCATTTAAATCTCTATTTTCTTTTCATGTACTTAAATATTCTTCAAAATCTACTCATCAAACAAAAATTGCTACTTAAAAGTAATTAGGGCTTAATACTCTCACGATTTCAATTTTAGGAGAATTCAAGGAATTTCATGTGTGAGTATTTTTTTTAAATAGAAAGAATTACATTTGTTTTGTACGAGTTAATGGTTAAATGATATACCTCTTTCTTTAATAGTGGAGTATATTTTAAGTATTCTAGGCTTTTGTGTGTTTGCTATGATTGTTATGTACGCTATGGGAACTGATTCTTGGAGGGAGATCATGTTAGTATTGGTCAAAGTTAATAGAATGAAGAATACTAGTCACAACTGAAGTACTATGTAGAAAACTTTCACGTCACTACCTTTTGAAGGGTATAGAGGCACGCTATACCCAGTCACAAGTCACTGCTCTTTTGAAGGGTTGATGATACATACACCAACGACTCAGGGCGCACGTGGGAGCGGACAGTGAGGTTATAGTGGCACACTATGAGATAAAAGTATCTGTTTTTCGCGTTATCTCGCTTTAAGGAAAGCATATTCAGATTTCCAACAAATCAAGAGTGGCATACCAATCAAATACTATAGTGATCGTTTTGGAAGTGGCACGAGCTCTTACTGGAATCTAGAGACGGACTTTTTGTATCTTATTACAACCTTGAAGACTTCACTTCACATTCCTGGGGCAATGTTTCCTAGGAAAGTCTTAATTCTGGTTTTTATTTGAAGAGACTAGTTTTAGTCCAGAAAAGAGACATGATCTAGTCCTCTCTAGTCATAATCCATATTGAGGGAGGACGAAAAGAAGGGTCACATAAATGTGGCTATGCTTGAAGGACTAACCGAAATATATGATTATCGATATTTTCTTCGAAGATTTTTTTTTAAAGATTGAAATTGAAACTTGCTAAGTGACTGCCCATCATTGTCAATTCACATTTTAAAGCATCTTAGATCTAACATGCTGATTATCTATTGATACAGCGGCACGGAGAAAGAATGATTTTCTTAGCCTAACCTACACAGATGATTTTAAGATCTACTTAAGAAAACCCCATAAGGAAAAATCCACAAGGTAAAATCTTCAAATTAGAGAGAAAAAAGTCTAACCTTATATTCAATACTCAATAGCCAATATTCTTGATACAATAGCTAATGAAAATATTTATAGCTCTCTAACATAACGATAACAAAATACTTGAAACACAAAGAATGAAAAACTAATAAAAAACAAAGCTGATATATATATATATATGTGTGTGTGTTTGTATATATATATATATATATGAATTCTCCTACAGTCTTAATACAGTAAAGTCAGTTAAAAGTTTATGCAGAAAGATAATACACACTCATATGCTCATTATATAACTAACCTGCTCAGATCTAATTCTTTTACAAAGGAACTCTCAACAAAAGCATATCTCGGCCGCCTTGATTCCCAAGGACTGAATCTATGGCATTTGAAAAAATATTTGTAATTTGTCTGCCAAAGCATTTGGACACTGCCCATATGAGAAGGATAAGGAATACATGATTCTGGACTTAGCTGCAATGAGACGAAAGTGCCAACTGGCAAGGACAACAATTCATTTTGCCTAACCAAATTGTTTAACTGCTGTCCAATCCAATTGAGAAAAAACATTATGTTGCAATAATTAAGCTCCTTTTTCAATAAAGGGACATATAAATTACATGTTACTGCAAAACTTCACCAATGAATGGAACTAGATCTGCGATTGTTACCTTAAAATGAAAAAAAATAAAAAAGAACAATAAGATTATATAAAGAAGACTTACTGTCAAAATCACTTCTAAAAATGTTCTTCATATTCTTCTCCGTTGATATCATCATCATAGATCTAACATGTGAATTGAAGATAGAGATGTAGCCAAAGGCAACTTGCCGATGTTTAGTTTCTTGCAAAATGT
>CAMOHE010051449.1:0-25321 GCA_946598075.1 Artocarpus hirsutus
AAGATAAAATGAATAAGTTTTAATATGGTTGATGTAATGAAAGATATGTTCCTATGAAAATGTGCCTAGTGCACTATTATGATGATGATAATGATGATGATGATGATGTTCAAGAAATGTTTTTTTTAAGTCGTGAGAATTACAATGTACTTACTATGCATTAGCTTATTCAAAGTTTTACATCATGTTGTAGATAAGGGTAAGAAAGTTTTGGAGTAGGCGAAGGACACTGACAGGCGTGTGAGCTCAGGAAGATGGTTTGCAAATGGAAGAACGCCAAGGAAAGAGATTTAATGGAATAATCTATGATTTTCGATTTTGAGTATGTTTATAACATTTTTGAATTTTAAGGATATGTTTTATAATTTTTGAGAATATTTATTTAATAGACTTTTATTATTTTATGAAGTTTCTTCCGCATTTGAAGTTTTAAAACTTATTTTTAAATTAAATTTTTCTTTTGTTCGGCCTGCCGACCATACTGGTCGGACTGCCGAATAATTTTGATCGGCCTGCCGGTTGCCATGTATCGGCCTGCCGATCTTGTTGATTTTAAAACCCTATTTTGCAAGGTCTCAGACAGCCTGCCGATGGGTGACCTTCGGCTTGCCGGCCGAGATGTGTTCAAACAATTTTATCTTTTGTTTTCAAAGGTCATTTAATTTTTAAATGATATTAGAAAACTATTTACAGAATGTTTATGGAAAAGCGAATTAATTAATTAAGTAAATTTATAATTTCTTATAAATTGTATTTCTATAAAAAAAATGTATGTAAAGATCCTGGGAATGCTTTTCCAAACTATGATTGCAAATGTATGTTATTAATTACAATAGTTTGCTTCAATTAATGTTTTAAAGAATGAATGTAACGACATCTGTGACGTCCAGAATGGGGGCGTTACATAGGCAATCTTACAATCTCTTTCACACATAATTGAGCATATTGATTCATAGTGTAATTAGTGCAAACTGAAAGGAAATGGGCTGACTTTGCTAATCTATCAATGATCACCCAAATTGAATCATATCCACTCCTTGTTCTAGGTAAGCCGGTCACAAAATTTTTGTTAAAAGTCTAATCCTTATAATTAGCTTTTCTTCGACCTCTTAAATTTCAAAATATATTAAAATTAAACTTCAATTGAACTCGTGGTTTGGAAATAATGAAAAACAGACTAAAATCCTTAATTTTGGACACCTTTAGAATTTCTTGAAATTTTATTATATTATTATTATTATTATTTTAATTAAAAATCATTTCTAAATATTCATTTTAGGTAATGTTAATGACAATAGGTATTTTCAACTCTCAAATGCTTCAAACGGTGTCAAAAACAAACTCTGAGGGGACTAGGCCACTACTATAAACTACGGATTTTACGACAGTTTAAAACCATTGTGAAAAAATTCACGATGGTTAAAAAATCGTTGCAAAAACTTTAGTAGTGGTACAAATGGATTTTTCAAAACGTTTTTTTGCCATCATGAACTAGTAAAATTGGCGCGAAGAGGCATTGTGGGTATGCATATTTCAAGATGGTTTTTATAAAAACAGTCCTAAAAGGTCAAGCTTCCATGACGGTTTTTAGAGAAACCATCATGGAATCCCAAAAAGGGTCATTGAAGCATGACCTTCCACAATGTTTTCCTATAAAACCATCATGAAAGCTTATGCTTCCACAACGGCTTTTATAAAAACCGTCGTGAAAAAATAGTATTGCCAAAAAAATCAAAAAAGTTTTTATTTCCTATGGGATGGCTAGTCCTATGTGTTATCCATTCAACAAGGCCATGATTACATACAAAAATTAATGTATATTGAAATTATAATGTATTTACAAGATCATTTATATTTGAGCTATTTTGAGTAATTGTTTATCTACTATCTCTATCTATCTATCTAAAAATTAGACACCTATTGACAAATTATACCCACTCTAATCTAACTTTATGTATATCCGTAGGTATATAAAAATCTTTTTTTTCCTAGGGCTTGTATACTACTTGTAATTATATTTCGCATGAAACATAGAATAAAAAAACCACATTCTATGTTTCCTCGTTGTCTTGGATACTTATGCTTGGAATATAGTGTTCTGTTTGGTCGGTTTATGACATCGCTTTCCACTTGAAGCTTCTAATCGTGAAGCACTCTAACAATGTGTCATGTTTAAATTAATTAATGGATGATACAATTATGTGAGAACAGTTAATTTTATAAGAGAACTTTAATACTTACAATCTCATGACTAATATGAAATCTTTACGTGGTGGGTGTCCGACGTTATCAAACCAATTTCAATTACACAATTTTACATCTTCACAATATTCACATATTCACAAGTTTACAATTTTACAAACACAATTTCACATATTCACATAATTTCACATATTTCACATATTCACAAGTTCATAATTTCAATTACACAATTTCACATATTCACATAATTGCACATATTACACATATTCACATAATTTCACATATTCATAATTTTACAATTTCAATTACACAATTTCACATATTATACATACTCACATTCACACAATTTCACATATTCACAAAACAAATAAAATTTATGGGGGCAAGGTGGGGGGTGGGTAGGGCAGGGTGGGTGGGGGGCAGGTGAGGAGAGGGTGGGGCGAGGGGGCCAAGGGTGGGGCAGGGTAGGGGGCAGGGTGGGGCGACAAGGAGGGGGTGAGTGGGGTAGGGTAAGGCCTGGATGGGACGGGGAGATGGTCTATTTATAAACCATCATGGAAGCAATTTTACAGCATTATAAATGCTGTAAGATAGCAGCCTTCCATTAGAAATAAACTATCGTGGAAGCTTTCATGACTTTTAGGGAAATCCAAGAACTCTTCCACACCATTCACATACTCCCTAGACAATCGAAAATCCCGCACCATTTTCTATCAATCGAAATAATAAATAGCAAATATACAATTAAAATTTATTTCACAAATTATATACATACCCACTTTAATATATTCTTATCATAAAACAAAAACATTACCCATCATAAAACAAATTACACATACCCATTATAAAACAAATAAATCATACCCATGATCTACAATACAATAATCAAAACAAACAACAAAATCAATAACTATTTATCAATTTTGTATTAATTACACAACAAAATCAACAACAATTTATCAATTTCTAACAAAAACTTACAATTTCGAATGAGATTAAGGAATGTAGAGCCAGAGAGGGACGGTAGCAGCTGATTCGAAGGGGTCTATGTTCATATTTAAGAAGTGAGTTTTTGAATTATGTCTGGTTGTAAAGGTGAGAAAAAGGTGTCTTAAGGGAGCTACCATAATGGTTTTTTAAAAAATCATCGTAGAATGGCCACAAGATACCACGATGGTTTTTTAAAAAGCCGTCGTGGTAGGTAAGGCATACCACGATGGTTTTTTAAAAAATCGTTGTAGTAGTTCACAGCCATTCCATGATAGTTTTTGTCTTCGTGGGCATAACTTGTCGTGTTTTTTCCCTTACCACAACAGTTTTTGGGAAACAGTCGTTAAATGAATGTCGTATAATCAAAAATTTGTTGTAGTGGGCCATTTGGCCTAGTCTGGCCGCAGAATGGCCAAGGGTTGGCTGAGGCAGCCCTACCCATACACATAGACTGCCCATGCAAGGAACATGTGGGCCCTATGTGTAGGCTTGGTGCATAGATTGCTAGCTTAGCACAGCCAACCAGCCCGATTAAACTATTTCAAACTCCTTTTGGGCTCGTTTTAGTCCGAAATGGTCCAAACTTTTTTTAAAAAATTTTGCCATAGTTCCTTCCCATATTTTAAGACTCCCCAAAGCTTAATTATTCCTTGAAACACCTATTTTCAAGCTATGAATAAATTTTAAATTCCCAAAAACAAACTACAACATCTCGAGAAGCAGGTTCAGTTTTAAGACTTCAACTCCCAAACCAAATTGAATTTGCTAAAACTGGTTTTAGGGGGTGGGTTTACAAATGAAGATAACCTTAAAATTTTAGCTTCAAAGAAGCCTTCTAGCCTAGAAAACAGAGGCAAAACTTGAAGCACTTTGAAACTTTATTGATTCTAGGCAGACACCAAATACAAACTTGAAACCACCATTTCCCAATTGAATTTACTTAAACCCTTTTGTGGGGATGTTCTTATCAAAGGTCATTAGGTTCAAATATCTCATAAAAAATCAAAGGAAAATCCCTCGAACTAACACCAAACATCCTATAAACTGAAACAGTCCCTTACCTTGACCCAGCTAGGTTTTTCTTGCGATTAGGCGCACAAAACTTGACAAACTACTAAGGAATTTTCTTTTTCTATCAAAAAATAAATGGGAAATGAAGTTTCAAAGCTTGGAATTTATTTTGTAATTTATGACTCACAAATTTGAACATCAAAAATTTTGTAATTTATGGTTTTCTAGAGTATTCTAACCAAGAAACTTGCATGAAACTCATGTCTTGCACTCATTATTGTTCTAATAGCTATACATCATCATCTTAAGAGATCTCACATCATTTATGGATCCTTTTTGTTAGCAAAACTTGTACTAAAACTCGCCGTTTAGGTCAAAAGTGACCATTTTCCTCCAATTTTGTAGCTTATAAGTATAATTGAGCTCCTTTATCCATTAAATCCATCGTAATTCCTGAACATCATTATTACAACTTCCTTTCCATCATAACACTTTTAGGATCTGCCTTTGAGAAACTTGTCATATTACAATACATTATACATAATATAGTATTTGATGTGCACTATTAATATGATGATTCATTTTAGATTAATAATCAACATATAAATCATATGCATATCATCATAAAATCATGAAATGCATTGGCAATGAGTATGTGAGAATTCTGGGAATCACAATTATAACGATCATTTTTTTTATTTATGTTGTTGTTTGTTTTAGCTTATTAACATAATTTTGTTTTAATATTTGTCTAGTATGCAATTTATGTTGGTACATGTTTTGTAAAAGGACATAGAATATTTGAAGCTTACTTTTATAAATGTAACGTATGTTTAAGTATGACAAAATTTAAACATATAATATGAATGATAGTGTAATATAACTTTTCAAGTATGATATCAATAAACCCCTTTGTTAAAATATGACATAATATATTTTTTTTAGAATTTAAAGCTATAGTTGTGTTTTCTCTCCCATTTTTGAGGTTACCCTATAACCATGGATTTGGCTGAGTTTTTCCCCCACTGCATCAGAAAAAAAACAAACCACAATAGCCAAAACACTGTTGACCAAAAGCTAACCTTGGATGAACGTACCATTCAAGTTTCAACTTTCAAGGCCATGCTTGGGCTTTCCAATTTTTCAACGATTATTTAGAAGGATGGAAAGAAGGGTAAAGAAAAAGCAACATTCATAGTGGTTAGGCCCACTAGAATGGCACACTATTAAGGCTTTGTCTCCACCTAAACCACTAAAAGGTAACTAGGGTTGGCCAATTTCTAACTAAGTGTGAGTCTTCCAATTATGAAATGAAAAAAAAAAAAAGAAACCTTCATACAGCTTAATAGGATACAATACTAGTTAGCAAACAAAGAAACAATATCAGACTACCTACTCTTTCTTGTACTCAAACATGTTCATTTCAACATCCTACCTAAGATAATTGTAACATGTTTGGTTCCACTCATAGCATTGGCTTTAAAAACAAAAGGGACACATGCTTATCAATGGAATCATAGGACCTACTATTGACATGTATGCCCTAAGGAGTAAAAATATAATATGTTTTTGGAGATATTTTTGTCAATAAAGAATTTATTTATTATTTATATACCAAATTTTGTCCTCTTTACATTCATATTTGTTGAATGTATGTTAAGAAAACAATAATATTAGACTGTCAGTCTAAACCTTTAAGAATTGGGCATATGATGGATAGATTATGCGAAAGACATGATTCTTAAGGTGGCTGTCTAAATCATAAGATCCACAATTGAGAGAATAAAGTTTGGCACTTTATTCATGTAAAGATTGTTATGTTGTCTATATCTCTATTGGGAGATGGTTTGTCTTGGCCATCGGAGGTAGATTCCATGAATAGAAACATTGGCATGTTGTCATAGGTGACGATGTGTTGGATCAGGACATGAAGTGAATTGATTTAGATTAATAATTTGTCTTAGAAAATCGATTCACTTTAGACAATCAGAAAATTGATTCACTTTAGACAATCATTTGTATTGTATCTTAATCCTGAGATGAATAGTAGGCCCATTGTCTTGACTTGTGTCTTTTAATGTATCAAAGGGTGACACCCACATTTTAATAGTGGTACACATGTCGGTACTTTGGAGGTATGACTCTCAATAGCGTAGACCTGTTATTCATAGATATGGAATCCATAACTTCTCTTTAGGAGTAGTGATATCCTCTTTTATGTGCTATCTTATAATTAAAAAACTAAAGCGCTTAACCATTTGGATATATAGGTGCAACCGAATGGTATACTATTTTTGGATGGCAAGTTTTTCGATGGTGAGATAATGGAACATAAGATAAAAATAATCAGGAAGGTAAGACAGAACTTGTCATTAAGCTGATTATAGATAATCCTATGGGAATACGATTCACTATGATATGTCATAGAGACTTAGCTATACAGGCTGCGTAATTCTATATTGTTTAAGAGTGCAGCTCCAAGCTTTTAGTGGAGTAGCATTGGAGTTGATAATCCTATATAGTTTGTCCATAGGTCCCTTTTGCTAACTCACAAAAACCCTGTAGCGATATGGCGTGCTTTTTCAATAATTGGTGACTTATGTCAAATTTATCAGATTGGCTCAAATTTGATAAAATCAGACAATTCATGTTTATTTATCAGTTGAATTAATTTTTGTGATAAAATTAATTTAAGATAAACTTATTGAATTATTAACATCAAATAATTCATGTTTGTTTATTAGTTGGATTAATTTTGAATTAATCCAAGATAAACTTGTTGAATTATCAGGAATTCATTTATTCTCCTAGAGATTATCTAGATAAAGTTGTTTTAATTAGATAACTTTTTTATTCGGTTATTTAAATTAAAACTGAGACTTTATATTATAGAATCTCGGGTAGAAAATAAAAGATTCGCTAAGATTTTTACCGACAGTTCAGTATGCCGATAGGGCAAGTTCGACATGCCGGTTAGACAAATTGGCATGCCGATCGCGCAATAAAAAGATCACGTATTTTCACATGGATTTCATCAAATATTGATTTGAATTTGATTCTGATTCAAATTTTGAATCATTATCTAATAATGATTGACTCTTGGGCCTAACCTCTATAAAAAGGGAGTGAGTCTCACTGTTATTTAGATCAATTGAGAGATTAAGAGTGAAACTCTGCTCGTGAGATTCTGAAATTCCCTGAGAGCTCTTGTTCACAAATCACAAACACTAGCTTTGGGTTCTTTCAATTGGTTGGAAGGAGAGTTACATGGTGGAACAGCTGTACATGTGAGCTCACACTCACTCCAATCGTAGATAGAGAATAGCAAAGAAGGCCAATTAGTTAAGGTCCTTCTAGAACTTTACTTCTCTTCACTGATTGAGGAAGCTTTTTGGCATTTACAAGGTTAGTAAGATTTGGTTAATTTATACATATAGCATGTCAAACTTGTGTTTTAGAAAATACTTTGATATAAAAATTTTAAAATTCTGTTGCGCATTATTTTTCCAACAATTGGTATCAAAGCCAAGGTTTTTACATAAATTTATGAGTTTGTGATCATGCTATATATATAAATTATGTGATCTTGATCTCTCCTATGCTTGAATTTAATTTTATAGAGAGTTGGCACTCTAAGTTTCTATATATTTTTATTTGTTGTTATAGATTATATGGTTAATGTTTATTAATTAATTATTGTTGATTAAATTATTATTTAATTATATATTAATTATTTATTTATACCGGTTATGGTTCCTTAGAGGTTAGAATGTGTATCTAGGTCTTTCATGTAATTAGACTGCGGGCTATCATCTACGTCTAGGAATTATTATTTAATTTTAAATTTCTAAGAATTTTGTAATTGAATAATCATTAGGAGAAGACGGATCTAGAAGATAGCTGATGGTGCTCCCAAGTATTTTTTGAGTCTCTAATTTTATGTTTTTGAATTGTTGAAAATAAAATTGATGAATTGCATCAAAAATTGTATTTTCTGGAAAGAGGTGATCTTTGCTTGGTCGGCATGTCGAAACCTCCAGTTCGGTAGGCCGGATGTGAGGTTTGGCAGGCAGGCAGTGGGGCAAAAATTAGTTGGCTCTGGCGGCAGGCCAAACTTCTAGTTTGGTAGGCCGATCTGTGAAGATCGGCAGGCTAGTGGGTCATGACCGGCAGGCCGATCACCAAGATCGGCTTGTCCGTAGAGAGTTGAGAATATTTCTAGAAAAGGTGTGGTTTTCAATGCAGTTTTAATTTTATTTTTGGGACAATTCTAAGAAACATTAAATTTGGGTATGATTGAAAATTTGAAGCATTCGATTCATACGGGATTGAAGACTTCTGGATGTGCGTTACATGAAGAAGGATACAGCTTAAAGATTCAAGGATGAAGAATTGATAATATATTTTGATTATTCTCTTGTAATCATTGTTTTTCTATTCTCTAGGGCCGAGCTATAATGTTACGGTTATTTATTATTTTGCTTGTAGCTTTGCTTAATTGCTTTACTTGTCTGCATTATAATATGATTTGCCATGTATATTGATAACATGTCATATAGAATAAGGAGTGCTGCTCATATTAAAATTGTTCATGTTTGTCTTTTGAAAATAAGACCTTGATTTCAAAAGATTGAGTGGGAGAAGGTTTTCAAAGAGAGGACCTAAGGCCTCCATCGTTGGTCCATAGGAAGAACATAGTGGTCCCGACCTATAGGAAGAAATTTCTATCATGTACCAAACTAGATCTCCAAAAGGAAAAGGTATTTTAGCATAATTTATGGTTATTAACCTACCCTAGGAGCTCTGTTAATAAAATTAATGGCCAAAGAAATGATTATTAATATATGTTGGATCATACAAGTACTGGATGGCATATATTAATCAGGAGGGGATCCATGTTCCTATTTGAATTTGGCATGACTCCCCTAGGAGCTTGTTGAATTCTAAGTTGGGAATTATCATTGTAAGGTTATGATATTTTCAAGGTTTTGACACATAAACACATTTGTATGTTTTTACATGATTGTGTTATCTTACTAGATTATTATGCTATGTTTGCTTATGTTTGGTATATGATTCTTCATTATACATTAAAAATGTCTAAAAATGCTTTATCTTTGATACTTGATAAAAACCAATTAACCAAAGAGAATTATAATGATTGGAAACGAAACCTAGATATCATCCTCCCCATTGAGAAATTGAAATTTATGCTGACAACCCATTGTCCTCCCAAGCCTATGGGAGATTCCACCAACGATCAATTCCAAGCATATGATCGTTGGAAAGATGCAAATGATTAGGCCTGCTGCTATGTTATGGCTAGCATGAATAATATGCTGTAGGCTTAATATGAAGATTATGAGACTGCTAAGCAGATCTTGGATAATCTTGAAGACAAGTTTGGAGGCCAGGCCCTAACAAAGTGGCAAGGGGTGCCTTGGAAACTCTTAAACTATAAACAAAGACCAAGGACATCTATAAAGGAGCACATGATGTTAGTCATGGGTTACCTCACTGAGGCTCAAACCAATGGAGACGACATCTATCCTAAAACTTAGATGACTATGGTCTTTAAGACTCTATCAAAGGAATTTATTCTGTTTAGAGGTACATTTAATTTGAGCAATAGGTGGGATATGATCTTAATAGAATTAATGAAACAGTTACTTCGAACTACTGATTTGGGAGTCTCCTATTGGTAGTGAGGCCAATTTGGCAGCTGCCTCTATTTCCAATCCCAATTCTGGGAATGGAAAGAAGCAACGAACTAAGAATGGGAAGTCTTCTATTCTTGCTAACAATAAGAGCAAGAAGAAGAAAAAGAAGAACCCAAAGAAGCTTAAGTGCTTCTTCTGCGAGAACGTTGGGCACATCAAGAAGCATTGTAAGGACTTCCTTTTCAAAGGAGGTAGGTGTGATCTTTTGTATTTAGAAACTTATTTAGTTGAGGAATTTAGTGACATTCGGGTCAAAGATTTCGGTGCAACTAATCATGTTTGTTTTTCTCTATAGAGCTTCAAAGAAACAAGAAGTCTACTTCATAAGACTTTATGTTTCAGATGGTCAATGGATCCTTGGTCTTAGCAGAAGCAGTGGGAGACGTCCATCTTTATAGGAATTTAATTTTGCGAGATTGTTTTTATGTTCCTAAATTTAAAAAGAATTTAATTTCTATAGCTTGTTTATTTAAAGACTCCTACTTGGTTTCTTTTAATAATAAACTGGTGATTCGTAAAAACAAATCATTTATCTGTTCTGGATGGATGCAAAATAATCTATATTTTATCAAACCTAAGATGGACTTACTGCTTAATGCTATGATAAATGATAATAACTATAAAAGATTTAAAACTTCTCACTCTAATAAGACTTATCTTTGGCATTTGTGCCTTGGTCATATTAACCTGAATAGGATTCAAAGGTTGGTAAAGAATAGACCTTTAAGTCACTTAAAGGTAGAATCTATACCTCAATGTGAATCTTGTTTGGAGGGTAAAATGACCAAAAGGCCATTCGGGTCTAAGGCCAATAGGGCTGAAAGGGTTCGAGAACTTGTGCATCATGATGTTAGCAGATCAATGAACATCTAAGCACTAGGAGGGTATGAGTACTTTGTCACTTTCATTGATGATTACTCAAGGTATGAGTATGTGTACCTAATGTACCACGAAAGCGAAACTTATGAGATGTTCAGGGAGTTTCAAGCTAAAGTGGAAAAACAATTGGGTAGACCCATAAAGGCACTTCAATTTGACCGAGTTGGAGAATACCTTTTTGATGAGTTCTTAGGACACTTATTAAATAATGGGATTTTATTTTATTTGACTATGCCGAGCATTTCGCAGTAAAATGGTGTAGCAAAGAGAAGAAATAAAACTTTATTGGACATAGTTAGGTCCATGATAAGTTATTCATCATTACCTTTGTCTTTTTGGGATATGCACTACAAACCACATGTTATCTTTTGAACAATGTGCCTTCAAAATTGGTCCTTAAAACTCTTCACTAACTGTGGACAGGGAGGAAGACATCCTTAAACCATATTCGCATATGGGGATGTCTGGCTCATGTCATGTTTAAGGATGTGAATAAGTTGGAAGCATGTTCAAAAGTTTGCGTCTTTGTAGGATATCCAAAAGGGACTAAAGGGGGTTATTTCTATAACCCAAAGGAAAATAAAGTCATGGTTTCAACTAATACAACTTTCCTTGAGGAGAGTGACATGGATGATCTTAAGCCTCAAACCAAAGTGGTGCTTGAGGAGTTAAGGAATGATTCAATCACTCTGGAGGTTTCGAATGAAATCGTTCTGATCAGTATAGAAAAACCAAATGAACCTGAACAACAACCTAAGAGGCTTTGGCATAGTAGGAGGATCAGGCGTCAACCTAAAAGGTAAATGTTCAATGGTGAGGCCTTCTTGGCTAAACTAGATGAACATGATAGGGGTCCTTATACTTATGCAGAGGCTATAAAAGTTGTTGATTCAAAACTCTGGACAGAGGCTA
The DNA here is from genome assembly GCA_946598075.1 of Artocarpus hirsutus. Classification (NCBI taxonomy): domain Eukaryota; kingdom Viridiplantae; phylum Streptophyta; class Magnoliopsida; order Rosales; family Moraceae; genus Artocarpus; species Artocarpus hirsutus. Next base: position 11,715 of record CAMOHE010051449.1, read on the forward strand.
TGAACACAGAAATGAAGTCTATGGAGACTAATCAGGTCTGGGATCTTCCTGAAGGGGTAAAACCCATAGGGTGAAAGTAGATCTATAAGAGGAAAAGATGAGTGGATGGAAAAGTCAAAACCTTTAAGGCTAAACTGGTAGCTAAGGGTTACACACAAAAGGAAGGAATCGATTATGAAGAAACCTTTTCGCCTGTAGCCATGCTTAAGTCCATCCGGATTCGCTTGTCCATAGCTACCACTCTCAACTACAAGATTTGGCAAATGGATGTAAATATGACTTTTCTAAATAGCTATCTTCATGAGTCCATTTATATGGAACAACCAGACATGATCAAGGTCAAGGGTCAAGAGGGTAGGGTTTGTAAGCTGCTAAAGTCAATTTATGGACTTAAGCAGGCTTCCCGTTCTTGGAACATAAGATTTGATCAAGTGATCAAGACTTATGGGTTCTCATAAAAAGTGGATGAGCCATGTGTTTACAAACACATTAAGGATGGAAAGATGGTCTTTCTATTGCTCTACGTAGATGATATTCTGCTAATTAGCAATGACATTAGGGCATTGTCATCGGTCAAATTATGGTTGACCAAGCAGTTTGACATACAAAACGTGGGTAAGGCTAATTTTATTCTCAAAATGTAGATCTTTTGGGATAGAAAGGACAAAATGATAGCTTTGTCCTAGGCTGGCTACATAGATAAAATTCTTAGGAGGTTTGTAATGTAGGATTATAAGAAAGGTAGACAACCATCTAGGTCTAGAATTACTCTTTCTAAGAAAGATTCTCTAAAGTCTGATGAAGAAAGAGAATACATGAAGAATGTGCCTTATTCTTCGGCAGTGGGCAGTCTCATGCATGCCATGCTTTGTACACGACCGGATATTAGTTATGCAGTGGGGATTATAAGTCAATTTCAGGCAGATCCAAGACCAAACCACTAGGTTGCAATAAAGTATATTTTCAAGCAACTGAGAAAGACTCGAGGGTATATACTTGTGTATTCAGATGAGGATTTGACTCCTCTAGGATAAACTAACTTAGATTCTCAGTCCTATTTGGATTAAAGGAGATCAACTTCCAGGTTTGTGTTTACTCTAAGCGACATTACCATCAGTTAGAGAAGTGTGAAGTAAGATTGCACTTCAAATTCAAAGATGGAGGCCGAGTATATGACATCTAATGATGCTTTGAAAAAAGCAATGTGGTGTGGCTCTGCAAGTTCCTTAGGGATCTTAAGGTAGTTCCTGGTATAGATAAGGCGGTATCACAGTACTGTGATAATAGTGCGGCGGTAGCTAATGCTAAGGAACCAAGATTTCGTAAGAAGAGTAAGCATATTGATCGAAAGTATCATGTGATAAAGGACTTCGTCAAGGGTGGGCATGTCACAATGTACAAAATCACATCAAAGGACAATTTAGCTGATCCATTCCATTCATGAAGATACTTACAGGGAAAGTCTTCAAGAGGCATGTGGAAGCTATGGGGATGTGAGATTTGTCATATTTACTCACTTAGTGCAAGTGGAAGATTGTTAGACGTGTATGCCTAAAGGAGTAAAAATGTAATATGTTTTTGGAGACATTTTTATCAATAAAGAATTTATTCATTGTTTATATACCAATTTTTGTCCTAATTACATTCATATTTGTTGAATGTATGTTAAGCAAACAACAATCTGAGACTGCCGGTATAACCTTTAAGACTTTGGCATATGATGGACAGATTATGCGGGAGACACGATTCCTAAAGTGACGATCTAAATCATAAGATCCGTAATCAAGGGAATAAAGTTGGGTGCTTTATTCATGTAAAGATTGTTATATTGTCTATATTCTATTGGGAGATGGTTTGTCTTGGCCATCGGAGGTAGACTTTGTGAATAGAAACATTGGCATGTTGTCGTAGGTGACGATATGTTGGATCGGGACATAAAGTGAATTGATTTGGTTTAATAATTCTATCTCAGCAAATCAATTCACTTTAGACAATAATTTTGTTGCATCTAAATCCTCAGATGAATAGTGGGCCCATTGTTTGGACTTGTGTCTTTTGATGGATCAAAGGGTGACACACACATTTTAATAGTGGTACACAAGCCGGTATGTTGGACGCATGACTCTTGATATTGTAGACTTGTTGTTCATAGACATGGAATCCATAGCTCCTCTTTAGGAGTAGTAATATCCTCTTATATGCGTTATCCTATAATTGAAAAACTAGAGCACTTAACCATTTAGATACACAGGTGTAACCGAATGGTATATTGTCTTTGGATGGTAAGTTTTTTGATAGTGAGATAATGGAACATAAGATAAAAATAATCGAAAAGGTAAGATAGAAGATAATCCTATGCGGATATGATACACTATGACATGTCATAGAGACTTAGCTATACGAGCTTCGTAATTCTATATAGTTCAAGAATACAGCTCCAAGCTTTTAGTGGAGTAGCGTTGGAGTTGATAATTATGAAATGTATATCTGTGATATTGGGTTTCATAATTATCGGGAGCTTAAACTATATAGGTCCATCAGGTCTCCTTTGCTAGCTCATAAAAATCTATAACAATACGGCGTGCTTTTTCAATAATTGGTGACTGATGTTAGATTTATCAAATTGGCCCAAATTTGGTAAAATTAGATAATTCATGTTTGTTTATTGGTTGAATTAGTTTTTGTGATAAAATTAATTCAAGATAAACTTCTTGAATTATTGGGATCAGATAATTCATGTTTGTTTATTGGTTGAATTAATTTTTGTGATAAAATTAATTCAAGATTAACTTATTGAATTATTGGGATCAGATAATTCATGTATGTTTATCGATTGGATTAATTTTGAATTAATTTAAGATAAACTTGTTGAATTAGCAGGAATTCATTTATTGGCCTAGAGATCATCCAGACAAAGTTGTTTTAATTAGATAGCTTCTCTATTGGGTTATTTGAATTAAAATTGAGACTTTATCCTATAGAATCCAGGGTGAAAAATAAAAGATTCGTTAAGATTTTTATCAACATTTTAGCATGTCGATCCTCAGGTTCGGCCCACCGATGAGGCAAGTTTAGCATGCCGGTTAGACAGACTAGCATGCAATCATTGCGCAATAAAAAGATCACGCGTTTTCATGTGGATTTCATTAGATATTGATGCAAATTTGATTTTGATTCAAATTTTGAGGTATTATCTGATAAGGACTGACTCATAGGCCCAACCTCTATAAAAAGGGAATGAGTCTTATTGTTATTTAGATCAATTGAGAGATTAAAAGTGAAACTTTACTTGTGCGATTCTAAAACTCCCTGAGAGCTCTTGTTCACAAATCACAAACACTAGCTTTGGGTTCTCTCAATTGGTTGGAATGAGAGTCACCTGGTGGAAGAGCTAAATGTGGGAGCCCACACTCACTCCGATCGTTGATAGAGAATAGCAAAAAAGGCTAGTTGGTTGAAGTCCTTCTGGAACGTTACTTCTCTTCACTAATTGAGGAAGCTTTTCAGCATTTATAAGGTTAGTAAGATCTGGTTAATTTATACATGTAACGTGTCAAACTTATGTTTTGAAAAATACTCAGATATAAAAATTTTAAAATTCCACTGCGTACTATTTTTCCAACACCTACTTCACAGGGCTTCCTAAAAGTAGTTTAGTAAAAAATGCAAAATAGCATATTTAGGTTAAAACTTTATAAATAATGTCATATAGTTTTAAAATGTATAACAAATACAATAAAATGAGAAATTGAGTAATATTTCATATGAAATTGAGAACAAAAGCCCTAGAATGCCCTCACCTCTTTATCTTTTATGTCTCTCATTGTCCTCCCTTGCGGGCATCGCCAGCGGCTAATTGACATAATCAATTAGCAAAAAATATGATCAAAATGAAAAATAAAATTCATTCCAGCAAAAAAAATGCAATTGCCTAGAGAACTAATTGAATCCCTTTTGTTATTCTAACTTTGCATGTTGTCGTGATTCTGGCCAATCTTCATCGTAGTTGCACCTTCTTTGGCACGACTAGCACATTGGCAAATCTTGCAATGACAAGGGTTAGTGACGCGATGGAACCAAGGTCATAGTTCGAAATCATGCAGCGTCGCGTCGATCGCCATCTCCGTCTTTATCTCGATCTCGATGAATGGTGGTAACCATGAGACGAGTAACGATGATGCGATAGAATCGAGGTCATGAATCTAGATAGTGTCAATGAGTGTTGGAATAGAGGTCACAATTTTATATCACATAGATCGTCGTCGAAGTCTATATGATGATCTTTGCAAGATGAGCTCCTTGGTCGATGGAGATAGCAATGGAGGTCGTTGATGTGGGATAGTCGTTCAAGGTCAATAAAGATAGTGACAAAGCTCCTCGGTCCTAGATCATCACTATCGTCATCCAACTATGGCCGTGCCGGAGAGAAGGCTTGAACTCAATTCTAGGAACTAGAGTAAGAGGGGAGATACAATGAAAGTGAGGAGATAGACGATTGATGGTAGGAGTAATAGGAGAGAGACATGGGGTTTAATGAAAAATTAGGGTTTGTTAAAATTGAAGGATATTTCAGGATTTTTATACTTTAAAAATGAAAATTTTTAATCAAGTTGCTATTTACTTTACTTTTTTAAAACATTTGACATAATTTACTAATCGACTAAGAAAATATGCTATTTGGCATAATTCCTCAAGTTGTTTTTAGCTTCCTGATCCAAAAAAACTATTTTTAAAAATGTTTTAAATCCCTACTATCTAAATGCTATTGTTTTCCTTTATCTACCTATTTACCAACCAAGCAAACTTATATGATAGTTTAAAAAAATGATAAGATGATCTTTTCTTAAAAAGGCTTTTTTAAATAAAATAAGGGGTTGTAGGGATCTCAATAGGTTCGCAAGGTTTAAATGGCCTGAATATTTTATATAATTCGTTTATATTAAACAATAAAAAAAATATTTAAAAAAAAGAATTTTGAAAAAGAAAATAACTTTGCAATCAATATATATTTAAAAAAAAAAAAAAAAAAAAAAAAAAAAAAAACTAGGCCACAATAACATTTTAGGTGTGAATCATTTTTTTAATACGAGGTTTGTAATGAGTTCTTTTTAAAATCACTTTTACGTTTAGAATTAATTTCATTACTGGGTAATATAGAAATAAGAAATTTCATTGAAAGTTGTGATAAAAGTAAAATGAAGGGGATCAACGGTTGCAACCTACTAAAATTTACACCGGATTTTTGATAAGATATTATAAACTCCATTATAATATTTTTATCACTTTTTGGAAAAATTTTAAAGCCATTTTAACTTATTTAAACTTTTTTGAAAATATGATTCTAAATACTTAATGAAAAGTCTAAAATTTTCCTCTTGTCTTCTACTAATTAGAAGCACAACCAAAAGCTCTGCCAAATAATTCCAAAATGGAGCTACTATGAGAAGCTAACCAAGTGACAATAACGCAACAGTCACATGTCATGTGTCTTTTTCGGAAGATGCAAGAGAAATGTAACTAATGACCCTCAATTAAGCTATATAAAAAAATAATAATAAAATAAAATAAATACTCGCAAGTATGAATTTAAGGTGATTACATATGTTCGTCTAGATTACCATGTCTAGAGAGAATCCAAAGATCAAAAATTTTGCTCCCTCTGAAACTCACTCTAGCCTTCGCCTTTATATCTTGAATACAAGCAATTCTATTGTAAGCATTTATATCTTCAATACAATCAGTTCTACTGTACTTCCCAATTTGAAATGTTAGCGGTGGCTTCATTTACCGTCTTTACAAGGGTTTCCTGCAAACAAGAAAAAACATAAGGTTACAATATCTACACGTATACTTGTGCGTAAATGTATCGAAAAGAGAGTGCCTTTGAACAAACATTAAGCAACATAAAAAGTTGGTAACTATGATTGACATCGACTGGATACGAAAAATCCTTTTTTATCCTCATGATGTTGAAACCCACAACTCACAAAATAGTGGGTTGTTTATTTTTTAGACTGAAAATCAGATTTTCTTTTCTTTTCTACCTCTAACAATGCCACTTCAACTCAAAAGGTGGACAAATAAGAGAAATGCATAAGCCAAAAGGAGTGTGTTATCTACATTTTATTAAGTTGTAGATAATTCCAGCCTCACTAGTGCATCCTGTACTATGTCTCTTGTACACTACTGTTACTCCAGGTGTTATTGTTGGAATCACCTACTTAGTTTTTGTACATCATTAAATAAAAGCTTAACACCCTTCGTAGAAACAAGGAAGTCGGGGGTATTTGTTGTTTCCCCTCCCAAACAAGCCCTAATCACTAAATTCTTCAAATCAAAAGGTCAAAAGGCATAAAAGGAAGAAAGAAGAATAATTGTGGAGTATATTAAAGCTATTCAAACACAGAAACGATGATTTCACAGATGGTGGGTTGCATTAAGGTCTGAAATTTTGACAAAATGAAAATAATCCGATTGATTTGGTCCTTATTTCAGTCTTCACCTGCTGCCCAAATGTCAATCTTGTTTATTTTTAGACACATAACTAACTTAAGGGACAACATAATACCATTCGCATATTTTGCAATGGAAAAGTGAATATTATGAGGCTCGGGTGTGCAAAGTGAAAATGGGAATAATTTGAGGCTAATAGTAGGATTAAGTCTTAAATATATCAAGGAAATACTTTGGTGGGGGAAGCAGATATTCTCCACCAGTGGAGAATGATCCAACGGCATTGTATAATCTTTAAATTTGAAATCAATGGTAGAAAAGAATAGAATACTAAATCCAGATAGACCCTATCACATAGGATTATAACATTTTTGTTCTAAGAAATAAATAAATAAACCATTATGACATTAATTGTTGTTCTTCCTCCTCCGTCCTCCCTTTTTCATCGATGGCGTATTTCTCATTGGAGTGCTCCAGTAGGGTTTTGACAACTTCCAAGTCTCCCACGGCTGATAAATGGTGAAGCATAATCCATCCCCTATTGTCTGGCTGGTCTACGCTTGCACCCATCGAGAGAAGGAATTTTAGGGCTTCAAGGTTTTGCATCTAAAATCTACGATAGGGGGCGTGGAGTTTTTGGGTCTCGGCAGCCGGCTTCGTGGGCTTCTCAATGTAATTTGCAAGGGCTCACAATTGGCTTTGCAGGGGCTTAGGCTCGGTGAGAGGCCATCATCATCAAAGGGAATCGTGAAGAGACATCGGTTTGTCAGAGAATATGGTGTCGAGCACAACGAGAAACCTCCTATTGTCGTGTATTGACACAAGCTCTAAAACCGCATCTAAGCTCTTAGCTCTGAGCATGAAGTCTAACACCAACAGCGGCGTGTGGAACCGCCAGTGGCGGCTATTAGGGGGGTCCTCAATTTTTATTTGATTAGGGTTTGTATTTAGTTTTAAATGAAAGGCTAAGATCAAAAACTATGAAGAAGTTAATGGTTGATTTTTTTTGTGTAGAATTGGTTATTTTTAATAAATTGTGTAAATAAAAGATAAATGATTTAATGTGTGTGAGCTTATTTTACTCATTTCAAGCTTATTTGTTTTGCACCATTAGATTGAGATCTAATGGTCTAAAAATATTCTCCACCAGTGGAGAGTATAACCGTTCTCCACCATAGACCTTCCTAATGTATTATATATTACTTAAGAAGTAGCTAAAAACCTTTAACGTCTGAATGTGTGTGTGTGTATGTGTTCCATTTATTTTTGCCAGATAGTTAGGGAAACTAGAAGTTTTATTTACTTAGTTTTAATAATGATAAGATTTATTATTATCTAGTTGTTAGCAAAGATTAGGAAGATTGTTATCAGTTTCTTAGAGACGTTATTATGTTTCCTTATTTTTAGATTTTAGGTGACCAAGGCCAAGAAAACCGCTTGTTCTTTTGAAACAACAACGACAAAGAGTTTGAATTAAGAACCTATCATGACCTACAGAGGAGCATATCATTTTTCCCAGAATTCTTCGTTCTAGTTGACTTCTTGTGACACCCGTTATTTTCTTAACAGGCATTATGGTAATTAATTAATTATTAGTGTGTAAATTAAAATTTGTTTCATCTAAAATCTATTTCATGTTATTTATTTCTATTTATTTTTAAATTTTCTAAAATTTTTCTATATCCATTTAGTATATTAACCTAAATGCCCTTGAAACTCCTAATTATGTATGAAAATGCCATTTTGGCATTTTGTGACTGAAAGTCTCTAGAGAGACTCATTTTTCCTGCCCTCTTTCTTTTCTTTCCTCATCCTTGTCGACACTCTCTCTTTCTTTCTTCCTTCTCTTTCTCTTTCTTTCCTTCTTCTTCTTTACATCCACGGTGAAGCAAAACCAGAGAGATCAAAAGGGAAATTCAAGCGACCCTTTCACAAAAACCACAAACAATCTCTCACAAGCTCAAAGATCAAGGGGATTGAGACCATTTCAAGATTAAACTCTACTTTTGAACTAAGTTTGAGGTTAAATTTCTAAAACTCTAATCTTGGTTCTAAGTTGTATTTTGGTATGAAAATTGAGAGAAATGTGTTCTTGATGTTTGTGGGTAATCATACAATGTTTTTGAAACTTAATTTACATAGATCTTTGTTTAAACTGAGTTTTTGAGCTAGTTTTGAAAGGGTTTGATCTTGGGTTAAAATTTGTTTGTTGAGCATGAAAATTTTGAAAAGAATAATCTATATGTGTTTAAATGCATTAATCCATGGTTTTTACGTATTTTCTATACCCTAAAAATTATTAAAAAGGATCGGATTAAGTTTTAAAGTTTGAAAATTTTAAAATGCATACTGAAATTCCCAAAAGTTTTTCTATGGGTAGGCTATTCTTTTCAATTAATAGGCCAAATACCATGAATCGGCATGACGAACACTATTTAGTTTTAGCAAGCTGATGAGCAGTAATGGTAGGCAGGGCGATGAACAGTAATTGGCAGGCCAGAAAAGAGTCCAAAAATAGTAGTTTTGTTAAAAAGGCCAGAAATAGTTTATCGGTAGGAACAGGCACTCCAAACACACTTGTTTTACACCATTTTATGTTACAAAATGTTCCAAGGATTTCATATAAATGATTATGGCACACTAATACGTCATAGGATGACAGAGCACTTGGAGCTTATGTTGTGAGCTTGGTGTTGTGAGATGGAAGTTTTTGCCATGGTATTCGCCAAGAGGTAGGGAATATATTACTCATCTTTTGTAAAGATTTTATGGAACTAAAATTGATTGTTTTACTGCAAGATATATGTGTATATTAAACTGCTATTATATTACAAATAAGAATATGACATGAACTCGTCCTGTATTATACAGTGAAGAATATATTGATTTGACATATGTTGTTGTAAATTGAGAAGCATGGTTAGGAAAACTGACTCTATAAATAATGAATAATTATAGATGAATGGTAAGATATGAAGAGGGTGGCGGTTATGTCCTTGGGCACGAATATCCTAAAACGTAAAATAAGGGGAAGGTATGACGGTCCCTTAGATCGAACGTCCCAAAACGCACTATACAAAATCAACGTGGTAAGGATCCAGGGCTTGCTATCCCCTCACCGGAACACCCATGGAATGATTGTAGGGTGGTCAAGCGCACCTATTTGGGTTTCATTCAGTTGAGTGATATGATATTGTACTGCACGTGGATACAGATGAGCATAATTGAATCCTAAATTAATATGTATATATATATATATATATATGTATGGAACTTGGTAAGAATAATCATAAGGTATCCATCAAAATTGAACATGATTATATTGATGAATAATATTGAGAACTAACTAACCATGCAGGTTTTAATATGAAAATGATAAAAACCTAAAGGTGAATAATGTTTTCCCTACTGAGCATGTTGTCACTCATTCTCCTATATTTACATCTTTTTAAGACTCACCAAGTGTGGGGTGGCTACAAAAAAATAGTTAAGGAAGCCATATAGCTGTATTACGTTGGATTTGCTTCACTTGATAAAAATGTCCATCATGTTAACGTAAGCATTGAATGTTACTTTCTGTGACTATATTTAAATGTGTTGAGGGTTGGAATGATGATGATGGCAGTTTTGTATTATTAAACTTAAGGTGCTATATTAAACTGTGGTTTAATTATTGTTTGTATTTTTACTTTGTTTTGAGAGTCATCATTTAAGTCCTAGGTAAATTTTTTTTGCTGTTTTAATTATATTTTTTATCTTTATTTTATTTACTAGAAACTGGTAACCCCCACTTAGGGGCGTTATAGAATTTTTAGTATCAGAGCCTAGGTTCGGTTAACTTAGGTAGTGTAGCACCACTTTAAAGTTGAGTATTCAATGTCATTATCAAAATGAACTCTCATGTTGGTTTATGCAATCCAAAAGGATGTAAAATAGAAAGGCCCTAGAATGAAAGTATTAATGGCTATATGGGAATGATAATTATATGGAATGAATTATGCATAGATTGTTTAAGAGAGATTCGTATAGATATAAGGAGTTAAGAGCCTTTTATCTCTTGAGAAATAATAAGAAATACAAGGTCTGAGTTGTTGATTTCAAAGTTTAGCATAGATGTGTTGAATTCTTCATAATTGATTTAAACCTATGTAGTGATTATGCGTGTTCTTAATAGAGTGCTTAAGTCTCGATAAATTTTCTTAGAGGTTCCATTTACTTGAGCAATATGAGATAAGTTAGGAATTCATGGTATTGAATCTTGAGAAACATAAAAGTTAGTCTTTTGGTCTGTTTACACTATGTAAAGGCAAAGAATGTCTAAATTTCAAGGTTAGAACATTTTGTTGCATACATTGTGTTTAAGTGGAGTCAATGATCTTTATGAATAAATGCAGTGTGAACATGACCAATAGAAATTTCCTTAAGTAAATCATAATACTTAAGGCACTAGTGATGATTTTGGATCTTTATAATGAAAGGTTTAACCTTCAGATGCTTAAATGTGAATCTCTTGGTCACTTGAGGTTTTGTTATATTAGAAAATTAAAGATTGTATAAGTGGGATTGTAAGGATAGTAGATGTCCTTAAGTAATAATATTAATTGTGTTTGCTCCTTGATGTGGTCTATGTTGGAAGACAACAAATATTTGATTTTAAGGCTAGTGACATTCAAAAGCCTTGGTAGTGTTAATGGTAGATCTATATTAATGGATACTGAGTATTAAGGATAAGATAGGAATGTCTATATTGTCCAGTAATGTTTTGATTAAAACAAATTATTTAAGTTACAAGAGGATTTTATTGTTATGGAATGATTTGGATAACAATCAGAGGAACTTATAATTTTTATTAAATTGGGTTTTGTCATTTATTTTGGTCAATTGTGTTTTAAGCGGGCTTCAAATTGGGCTTAAGATTTGTACAAGTTGGGCTTCAATTTCATGTTTTTTATTTAACTCATTTTATATGTGTTAAGGCCTAAAACAACTTGGCCCATCTCAATTTAGAACATTTGGGCTTAGTCTAAATCCTAAAATAGTTTGATCCACGTTGTCATTGTTCGTGGTCTCTACATGTGTTATTTACAGTGGCTCAATCATTGTCTATATATACGTCTACTATGCATAGAAGTTTATTTCTCCGAGCTCACTCTCTCTTTAAACTTGTCATTCTCTCTCTAAATTGTAAATGCTCTTCCTTCTCTCTAGAACTTCTTCTTACTCTTTCTAAAACAAGAAGGAATTTCAAGAATGTGCAACTTATTGTCTCTACTTTTCATTTCTATTTACTCTTTTTTCATTTCATGATGGACCCAAAGTACCAACACTTGCTAAAATATTTCCCATCACTCTCCCAAATGATTCTCAGAAAGAAATACAAAACTAGGATCATTCGGTTGTGGATTCATATGTGTTTTGGCATCCCTGGTGATGTGAGGATGACCCGATGACTTCAATCAAGATAACAGTTTACTAGGTACGAGTACCAGCCATAGTGCGATGAAGAGAAGAGCTCGTGCCATCACAGTTACTTGTAACAAATTTGGACGACAAAATTATAACAATAAATGTATTTTACCTAGATATGTGTCTGTAAATAGAGAGGATAAAATAAGGTTTTGTAAGGATGGACTCTCTAAGAAAAACTTGGATAACCTCCATGCTCCTCTTCAATATCATCCTAACGGGTATGTTCAAGGAGCTATTTTTAAACTTTGGCCCAAAATGTATGCAGAAAGATAACGTCTTAAGAATATGGTATTTCTAAATCCTATTTGCCAAGACATAAGAAAACTAGATGGGGAAAAGGTCATCACTCTATAAAGGTTGTTTAGTCTTTGTTTGTTTGAAATTGTTTCAGTTGCTACTCAATGATCTGTTTGTTATTTTTTATTAAAAAAACTACTTTGTATTCAAAATATTTGCTTTTGTGTCTAGAAAAATTGTGATTGCTAGATTGATAAGGTAAGTGTTAATATCTTATTTAATTTATGATTTTCTTTAATATAAATATATATATATATAATAAAATATATTATCCTATCAGACACATCACATGCGGTAATGCAACATGTTTGAATTTTTTGAAACTTATCCAAATATTTCAAGATTTGTGTCTCAAATTTCAAAAGTTTATAGTATTTGTTGTTTATATTGATTTCTAGATTCGGTGTATATTTGTCAAAAGATCTACAGCTGTGTCAAAATGTCTTTTATCAAACCATTTCCAAATGTCAAAAGTTATACAGTTCAAGTCTTATTTTTTAAAAAAGTTTATCAGATTTTTGATAATCAACAATTGCTTTTACTTACTTTCTTACATACACAATGTTTTGTTTAGACCTTTGGATTACCCTTTCATTATCTATTCATCTGTCTCGTTAGTCCTTTGGTGTGTCCCTCATCTTTAAAATCCTATGTAGAACCTCGAGTCTAAATGGAGTAGACATAAAGCAATCACTCATACAAACCAAATATGTCAACCTTCCAATCCACCAAGAAAATAAAGAATGTCTATGTCTTTTGTGGTTCTAGCCCTGGAAAAGATAAAGTGTTAGACATGTATGCCCTAAGGAGTAAAAATATAATAAGTTTTTGGAGACATTTTTATCAATAAAGAATTTATTATTTGTATACCAAATATTGTCCTCTTTACGTTCATATTTGTTGAATGTATGATAAGCAAACAATAGTCTGAGACTGTCGGTCTAAACCTTTAAGAATTGGGCATATGATGGATAGACTATGCGGAAGACACGATTCTTAAAGTGACGGTCTAAATCATAAGATCCGCAATAGAGGGAATAAAGTTGGGCGCTTTATTCATGTAAAGATTGTTATGTTGTCTATATCCCTATTGGGAGATGGTTTGTCTTGATTATCGGAGGTAGACTCCGTGAATAGAAACATTGGCACATTGTCATTGGTGACGATGTGATGGATCGGGACATAAAGTGAATTGATTTGGATTAATAATTCTGTCTTGGCAAATCGATTCACTTTAGACAATCATTTGTATTGCATCTTAATCCTGAGATGACTAGTGGGCCCGTTGTATTGACTTGTGTCTTTTGATGTGCCAAAGGGTGACACCCACATCTTAATAGTGGTATGCATGTCGGTACGTTGGAGGCATGACTCTTGATGACGTAGAC